>JALPQI010009722.1:0-41585 GCA_025490895.1 Thaumatotibia leucotreta | reverse complement strand
ATTTGCGGTTTAGGTGCACTAGTATACCCAAACAAACATCGTTGACAGGCATTGCCGGCGTCACCCACAGATAATATAGACTCGGTCTATAAATTCTATGTCTATGGATTAGGCTTTTTAAAGATTCATTGTCAATGGATTATTTTTTATAGACGCACTTTAGTAACGCAAAACTGAAGTAACAAAATGTTTGACGATGACTAATTTGTTCGAAGGTAATAATAATAATTTTGGGGCCCGTAATGTAAGTAGATATTCCATTTTCTCGTATTTATAAATCCGCTACAGATTTTTATATCGTAATTGCCAAACAAAAATCTATTTTCGTTTTATTCTTTCAAGAACTCATTCGCTCGTAAATCCTCTTAAAGGTAAGGAAAATGTCACGACGCACAGTTTACCTTTACCCTATATCTAATTGAAAATCCCAAACCACAATACTCGTACCCTCACGGGCCCTAAGAGACACACACGTAGACTCGCATTGCTGAATCTATAAAAAAGCTTATTCACATAAATGTTTTGTCATTGGTCATAAGGGGTGTGATAAAAATTCGTTCTTTTAAATTTTCAAACGCAGTTTATTATAGTACCGAAATAATGTTTATCTTTTAGTCGTTTTAACAATTACTGTGTAATTTGCTACATATAAGATACCCATCTATGTATATGTAACTAAGTAATTGAATTTAAAATATTAATAATAGTTATTTTCGGTTACCGCAATGATTACTCATGAAACAAAACTAGAAAAAAAACGGATAAACTCGCGTATAATAATTAAATTTAACTTCATCCCGACGTTTCTAACACTTTGCAGGGTTCGTGGTCTGCGGGCGACGGCATTTCAATCATGTATTTTGTTTGTATGTTATGTGTATATTTCACAGTATCTGAGTATTTCCCCACAAGTAAAATAAGTGTGATAATTCACTATTCAATTAATTTAGTAAGTCTCCTAGTGAGGAAGTTATAATGGACCTGTAATATAAATGTGTTTTAGGTATGTACATAGGTACTTCTGTTGTTTCTCCAACAAAGAAAATAAACATGCAACAATATTTTAGTAATCCCCAGAGTATCGTTGGTGTGAGAAAAACTTCCTGGCTAAACATAGACAACACTCGCGTGGCGAGGGCGGGGCGTTGACGTAGGCAACGTTTATTTTCTTGTCAATAAATAACACGAGATTTTGTTTCTTTATATGGATTATGGATAAATAAAATATTAAAGGCCGTAAAAATTCCTGACATGACGTATTTTGTGGCCTTTGTTGTGTCAGGCCTGTCCATCTAGCGCGTTCAGTTCGATTCGAACTGTCAGTGCCACCCCGGGGAGTGCATCGGCAGGGCCTCACGGCAAGCGGGTGACGCACGCCGCGTACTCGCGAATGTTGTTCATCGAATATTTACGTATTAATACGACCGCTGTCAGAGAATTCATTATAACAATGAACAATAAGAACAATAAAATTAAAAAAGGTAGTGATAAAATATTAAGATAATATCAGTTTTCAAAAGGAAGCAACCTTATCATTCAGAAAAGGTACGAGTTACTCGATAGAAAGAGAGCGCACTTCTACGTGACATTTAGCAAGAGTGATTATTTCTTTAAACGAGTTTTTGAAGATGGTTTTCTGTACTTGTACTAATATGACTGTATTCTGTGATTGTATAAAATACTGTAACTGACTTATACGATTAGTGGGCGGGGCATGAGATCAAAGGCCCTACCGCGAACCACGTACGAAGTGTTGCATCTCTCTCGCACTTGTGACTTCGTACGTAAGTGTGACATAGGCAACACTTCGTTCGTGGTCCGCGGTAGAGCCGCAGAGTTGGGCAAACAGTAATCCGATTACTAGTCAATTTACTACTTCCGATAACATGTCACAGTTATACTTACTCAACCTCGTATCTGCAACTCTCATTTCATGGAATAAGCACCCGAATTCAGAGTGAAATAAAGGTTACATTTCCATGATTTAATTGATGTAGAATTGTAGATCCGAGCTTGAATAAGCATAACGTCGATTTGTAATAATTGTCCTCCTTGCTTAGTTTTCCTCCGTGCTGAGGGTCGTGACCTCCTCCGTGGGTCACATGGTTTTTTATAGTTGTTTTTCAGGCCTTTCGATCTTTTGTGACTTCCAAAGCATCATGGATCTGGGCGGAAAGTAATTTGCCAACCAGGGGCCTATTGCATTACAAATTACAACTAATAACTAATACAAGCAGAAGTCTCTTTTTAGTAAGAGAGGTAGAAAAGAGTCATCCACTTGTAATATTAGTTGTTATTTGTTATGCAATAGGCCCCTGGTCGGAACATCGCATTGGGCTGCGACCTCTACCCCTCTTTCCTTAATAGTAATCAGATAACTTTTTGCCCTCTGCATCGGATGCGCGTAGCGAGTGCAAAACTATTAGGATAGAATGGGATACTCGTAATCGTTTATTCATGGCTTCGCAATAACTAACGACAACAGATAACCTATATGCGAACAAAAAGGCACAAAATGGCCTTCACAGCGTGAATGCTGTCGTGCGCCAGCGCTGTCCTTCCGATGAGACCATGTAGTGAGAGCCATCAAGCATTTAAAGTAAATATTAACATACCTATGTCAAGATTTTTTAATATCGCAAAGAGATAAACAAAAATAATAAATAAACATTTTGCGGGTAGTTATTTATTAACTATGGAAACCGAAAGAGTAGGTCCATGTGGCATGCGCGGATTTTATTACTTATTACTTTTCGCAAAACTATGGCGACCTATGTGTTACACTTGTCACTAGGTAGTGGCCATTTGGAGGATGGTACGAGTATTCAGCTTTCAGTCGCCAGATCCTTTAATAGCAACTATATGCAATCTCTTTCAATTACAATATATTCCAGTTACCTATGCGTTTTGTGACACTTTAAACAATTGCGAATTGTGCATAGTTAATAAGGTGGAAGTAGCAGTACGCAACATGTTAACAGAGAATATTTATTTGAACCACGATATTTTGCTCATATATAAATATGCATAAAGTATTGTCATGTGTTTTGGGAGAAGAGTTTGAGTTTTGTTAAATAATACTTATTTCATAGGGTGACAATATCAAAATTTCTCAAAATTGCAAATTTTCTTAGTCAACTCCATTGTACGAGTAAGTGCTAGGTACTTTTGCTGGCAGTCCCAATAGATGGCACCTCAGTACAAGTTTGACTGCACATATTGGGACATTTAAAATATTAACACTCAGTCCTAATAAATGTCAGCCTGTCTTAAAATTATGCAAATAATTCAGATATAAGCTAATTATTTCAAAGTAGGGATATGAAGCATTAAAGACACATTGATTTATCATTGTTTAAGTGCCCTAATAGTTGATTTTATCTTATCGATGGCAACTCAAGCTATGATGACGAGTGTTGGTACAGCGTCGGGTACTAGTAATCCCACCTTAGTTCATAGCTTAGTAGGTCGAGGCGAGACCAGTGCCATATAACCTGAATTTGAACTTTACGTACGTGCGTGTAAGTATGCATTGCTTCGTCGCCATTAACTTATTCATCGATATTTAGCGTTGGAACTGCAGTGCACGTAAGTCTTTGGCGTCTATAAGGTTAAACATGATTTAAGGCAACCAAGGGGTCTATTTACCCTGCTATACGTACGGTTTCACTATTGTAAGCAAGCACATTGTATAATATTTAGGTGAGTACCTACATTTCGAAACAGAGCTCTTGAACATTACACTTGTAAATTAATCTGAAATCTGGAGAGCTTATAAATGTATTAAATTGGTTTATATTTCGATAATAAGTATTTGAAACTTGATTAAATATTGAACACTTTAATTTTGAAGCTGGGTTAAATCTTACTAGAACAGTTAGTAACAGTGTATTCAAAATTTCACTTTTTGGAACGCATGTACATTATGGTATGGTATAATACCAAAACATTTTTACTTTAACACTTTGACCGCGGGGAACTCCCGAGGGGAGTTCTCTGTGGCAGGTTCATTTTCGCTACAAAGCGGAAAAATCACGGGATCGGCTACGAGCGTAGCGCGTAGCACTCTTCCGCGATGAAAGTGTTAATCAAAGTACCTACATGGATATATTGATTTAAACTTTCACGATTATCACTCATATTTTAAAGACCTACATGGATCTTTTTTAATTAGTACTTGAGTGTCGTTTAGGCTAAGTAGTATGATCATACGTATATTGAATTGATCAACTAGTACAGTCGAGGGCATTAATAATTTAATATGTATACACTTTTATGCTCAGGTCTTTGGCATAAAGTCTACATTTGTATACATATTTATGGCCTTGACTCACAGTTAGAATGAAGTGTGTACTGTTAGCTTCATATAACCAAAAATTATGTTTATATTATTTTGTATAAAGTAGGTAACAAAATACGTTACATCTTAAAGCTATATAACTGATGTTTAATACCAGCGATCGTAAGCCCTAATTATTGTGCCTACCGATTTGTGTTATAAAGCATATAAATATACTATATTTATATAATTTTACCTACTCCGAAATGTTCCGAATTTTCCCCCTAATGATAGCAAATCATATCTAAATCGTGACCATTACCGTTCCAACTTTCGTCTAAACGAAATAAAGCTGTACACAAATCAGATTACTTTCAAGTTCGTTAAACTTTCATCGGAATACCCATTCAACATTTTAGAATCGGTGTGATTTTTAACGATATTACATGGAAAGAACATGTCCAGTGCTTAAAAAAAATCAGGGCAAATTCACACCTTATTTTATTTTATTTATTGGAGAAACAACAGGAATAGATTACAAAACAGAACATATGAAAATTGTGGGTAGAAACTTAACATGCATCTACCCCCTTAAGAGTTCTCACTAAAACATATGTATACATCAAGAACACAAATTAACGCTAACACTACATTACAACTAAGGATTAATCAATAATAATCAACAGCTTAATATGACTAAAGCTACAGTTAATTTAAATTAACAATTTAGTTATAGCAACAACTACTTAGAATCGTGAGAGGCTAAGATATTCTGTTTAAAGTAAGGTGGTTTTTCCTTCTGTAATTTGAATTGACTAGACATGTTCTTTCCGTGGACCGTTCATACTTTGTTTCGTCTCAATGTCCTATTTGTTTGTCCTTACCACATATTCTGTTAAAACTATTATTTCTTTGAATATCATGTTTTTATATCGAAAATTTTAACGATGATTTCAACAAAAATAGATTTAACGATATTAATTAGCAATTATTCATATCCCTATAACTCTAATTGAGATCTTAATCCCAATGCTAGAATACTTACCTACTCATGTAACAATTATGAAACATTAAAGATTGGTTTAAGTTTTTTTGTTTTCCGTTTACAATTTTTCAATATTTTTCAATACTAAGACAAATGAAAAATTTTAACCTAATTTGTAATGCTTCAAAACAGTAGATTGTTCGAAAAGTGTCTGAAGGAGAACATATAATATGGCTTTTAGACTGCATTACACTTCGATTGCGAGAAAATAGTATTAATATAAGTCTATAAGCTAACATGCTCATTTTACTCCATTTCTCATGGTTAGTTAATACGTGATGATGGCATTTACAACAGTGCCAAAATATTAGGTGCGAACGATTTGAATTTACATGCTCTCGGCAAACTTTTCTGACGTTTGTTAGGACAATATATGACTTCTTTTTGGAGCATCAGAAGTGGAAACAAAATTTTAGATTACTTCGATTGCACGCGCGCTAATTGACTCAACCTCAAAACGGGTTGTACGCGTAAAAGAGTGTCGTATCAAGTCTGTATTTAATATAATCTACATTGTAATGTTTGAATAGTTTCACGGTGATCGAATTTCCCTCTATAACAAGTGCGCTTTGAAACCACCCGTTCAGAATGAAAATGGATCCGGGTAACGCTTTTATCTCAGTATGGTTTGGAGACCTTCCAATTGCAGTCATTTCTTTACATTATAATATACATCCTACATACGATCGTCCACCTTTAAGCAAATAAAAGTAGTAGACAAGGAACTCTGCTTCCTAATAATTTTGTGTATCAATCCAGCTGACTAATTGGTAAAGGGAACAAATTAAAATTTGGGGATTTCATTTCGCTTGTACTCTACATAAGGTGTGGGGTGTCATTGATGTTGTAAAAGAATGGTGTACCTATTTCAAAAAACCTTTTTTGTTAATAACTTCGGACAACTTTATTTCAGACTTCCAAAAAATTGGACCGATTATTTTATACTTCATGAGTTGATAGAATGAAACATTTACCTTAACATAATTTTGTAAATTGTAGACTGATAGATCTTACGATAGATTAGATAGATATGGACGAGTATTATAAAATGTAAAGCCAAATTTGTGTTTTTGTGGAGCTCAAGTTCAACCCTCGGGCAACGAACGCTACGCCGTAGCTAAGCTCTTCGCGTAGCGAGCGCTACGCCCGTCGTAGCTAGTGCAGTGTGGGAATATTGGGAATACGAAGTTTACATCAAGTCAATGATGTCAAAATCACTGAGAAGAATGATCCACATTTAAACTAGAGACGCCTGGTTATTCTGCCGACTAGTCTGACTCTGAGTCTCAGTATATTTTAGGAAAATCGGTAGCCTAATATTTGGCCTAGCATGTTCAAAAGGACTTATTATTTATTTTTATGCAAATTACAAATCAGATGAACAACTCTGCAGAAATAAGCAAAACCCTTTTTTGAGGAACCTCACACACAATACGTGGCTCTTTTGACTCCACGATGTGAGGTTGACCGCATTGCCGACGGTAAATGAAACGATTTAAAATACAAATTTAAAATTTGTAGACACTTATCCCCTTATTCATAGACGTCTTTTAACTTAACCCATCGTATGCGGGAGCACGGATCTGTGACGGGAAAACTATAAGAAAAAAATATTCGCCGCACACGAGGGGTTAACAAGCCGCAAGTATTGTTCGTCCCTTTTGCTCTTATGGACACATTAATAAGACTAAAAGGGACAAACAAGACTTAGCGGCTGGTTAAGGCACTGGTCTCACCGCGATCTGAGCTATGAACTATCGGCTATAAACATGAACAAAAAATACGCGCTCCCGTGTCTCTTTTATTTACACGGGAGTGCGTTTAGTTCATACTACGCGGTGACACCTGTGCCATTTTCAGTGTTATTTTTCAAGATTAATGTAAATAGTCCTTAATGTTGTAAATCCTAACCGTTTCTTGCACATATATTTAAAATTCTCATTATCTCAGCTTGCGAAAAAAAGACTATTAATGGCTCGGCCTAATCTTGGCGAGGCTAAGCCTTGACTGGATTAACTTGCCGCATTTAGGCCGTTCTGATGATACGGTATTAATCCAGCAGCTGTTAGCGATACGATATGGGTGTCGAGAGAATTAACCTTCAAGGCAAACATAAATTACGAGTACATACATGAAATTAATCCGTCTATTATCCACCGAGAAAATACATGGTAAAATTTAAGTCATGTTCACTTGTTCAGTATAGTATATTACGACACAAGTGCGAAAAACATGAAATTCGAAACGAGTGGCGATGTTTCAAAAGACGACTGAAGGGAGTGTTTTAAATCGACACGAAATACGAATTTTCTTTTTGCCCGCGTCTCGTACGACTTTTTTTAGTACAGATGGCCCTTTAAAGTTTTGGACTTGACGTAAAACGTACCACTTCTCGCACTAGGGCTTAAAAAAGGCTCTTTCGTTTAGTGACTCTATAGGTTTTTACTGAACCGGTCTCTCCCAAATAAAAAAGTTCTAAACAATTTAAATCTTATCAATATCAACAAAAAAAAGAACTTGATGTCACCATCACCAAACTAATTACATAAGAATGGCTCATGATATTATTTATTATTTCGTCTCAAAAAATATTTACGCCGATAGTTCTCATTAAGTAATTTTATTGTTCAACCAAAACAAACACTACGACAAGACTAAACATTTCCTGAAATTATTATCGTGCCGTATATGAAACTACATCGTAATAAAATCTGAAACCAGTGTCTAATGCATAAGTAAGTCCATATGAAAATACACGGTGCTCGCGAGCATTGCGAAAGATTTTAACTATGCATTCTAGACATCAAAATAAACAAAGAATATTATGAGACCTAATGTTAAATTCCACAAAAAAAAATGTTTTTCTTTACTTCTTGAATACTTTTTAACATTCCCAATACTTTTTATCATAACAACAGTTTGTTAAAATTCGTTTTTTAAATGATTTTTTTAGGGACCGGTATTTTCGTCAAGTCTATTCTTATTTTTTGATTGTCAGGCAAAAGATGTGGTAATATTAGAACACATTGTGGTAGCATTGTAATCAAAAAGAAGTTTTATGACGAGTTATGTCGAAAAACTTATTTCGAAAAAAGGTTAATTATCTCTAGCCGAATCCAGGAAATTTTGTATAAAATTAAATACTCTAAATATGCTCAGTATTAAAATCTTTCGGAATGCTTACGAGCACCGTGTATATAACACTGTCTCACATATATATGAATATTTCAGTTCAAATCCGTAATTCGGGAGACCTGAATGTGTTATGCCCGCCCTACTATTTTAATATTAAAACATGCAAATCACAGCATTACCATGTTCCACTTTCTTTCCCGAATCCTGCATACAAATGCAGTCGTGTATTAAAGCGTACTTTATTGAATATCCTTTATTGTTATTTTTCGATTTAGACGACAACGGTGGGGGAATGGTTATTTATGATGTAGGTTTAGGTTAGGTTAGGATAGATAGGGTGGTTGCATAAAACCAGCGCGACTCAGGTGACCGTAACCATGGCAATAACAGGCAGAAAAAAGTTGATTCACCCAGGTATATAATTGTTGAAAGTGGGCTCAACGAGTGGCTATAATATTAAAATACTAAAGAAGTGTAAATCGACACAAGTTAGGAAGGAGGCCCACATTTTTATACGAATACAATACAACATTTTCCAAGTAATTTCGGTAGTACTAACTGGACTGCTGAAAATTACGAGGGTGGTTTACTTAATAAATAAATATATACAAAGTAATTAATGAAAACGCCTTTTAACCGATCATTTCATAATCACCGAATTAAGGCGTTAGTAGATAGGTGGGACTCTCCTCTACTGCAGACATGGACTAAGCTCCACACTTCTTAGATATAGTATTATGTTATTGATTAGTATTATTTATTTTTAAACATGTAGTAGTTAGTTATATGGACTACGTCCGAAATAAAAAAGTTATTATTATTAACAAATTTGAAAACCGACTTGGTCCAATTTCACCGAGATTCCTTCATCAGACCCCGACTTGGTGCCACTGAAACCATTCCGGGGTTCCAACTCCAACAAAAAACCAGTTCACGCTTCTCGGAGATATCGAGTAAAAAACATTAAAAAAAACAGTCGAATTGAGAACGAAGTCGGTTAAAAAGCGGATGACAAATTATCTGCCATAACAATACTTACAGCTATATTGATACTGAAAATCTTCAAAACTTAACTGTCGATCGTAATTAAGTAGTAGTTTAAAAACCTATCAAATAAAGAATACACCAATGAATAATATACGTGGTTTAATTTATCACCCGTATTAGATGTACACACGGTTTACAATGTTTTTTTTTTATGTGACGAAGGTAGACAACTGAGCTCTCAGCCCACTTTAGGGAAAGCAGGAACTGAGGCCCATGGACATAGCGATCAAAAAATCGCTTATGCGCTACCATAAGGACTTTTAATGGATTGCCTCTATCTATGCCAGTAATTACACCGGCTAGATTACCACCAAATCGAAACACAGCAGTGCAAACACTGCTATTTAGGTCTGCACGAGGTCCTACCACCAGCAAAATCTTGACATACCTACAAAACGTATTAGTGTAATGAATATCTGCAGCAGAACCTGATTTATTCAGTAGTACTACAAGTATTTTAGGCTTCGTAGCTCACAGTCTAAAACACAAACGTTTAGTTATATACATAATTATATTATGATATTTACTTGTTTCCCTCTATAACCTATTTATTTAGTGGTCTCGTGGCATTTTCTATCAAAATTAAAATATGCATTATGTATCTACATTTGTTGTTTTACATTTGACAAGCTGATTCCAGTTCTTGTGGTAATTTTATTAATATCCATCCACGTCATCACATAATCAGCCTATAATCAGTCCACTGTTGGACAAAGGCCTCCCCTATTTCCTTAACGTATGGACGCATTACGAGTAATAAACATCCATCAATAGTTTATCCATAATAATTTACCTACAGAATGTAATGTTCAATTTACAACTTCAATGGAGTCCGTATGAATAACTAGTTTGGCTTTAATCTCCATTTTAATTTCACTAAAAGCACACAAAAGTAATTCAAAGAATAGATAATGTTTTTCACTTATGCATTAATTAAAACGAGTCCCTTATTCAGTCAACTTGTTTGTAAAGATCAGACGTTTTTAAGGGTAGCCCTTAAGGGTAAATCTCTAAAAAGCTAACAATACTGTAAGGGTCGGGCAAAAATTCGACCTTTACGGCTGTTTATAAGTCTCTACAAATTGAATCGCACATTACCTATGGGGATATTTGAAACGATAAAATCATAATGAATATTCCCTTATTGCATGTAAAAATAAACATTTTCTGAAAGAATAAGTAAAGTCGCGAACGTTCTTTGAAGTGAGGCAGATTATTTACGCATGAGCTACAACCCTGACACTCGTCGAGAAAACCTGCGCTTTTACATTTTATCACTACGGAATAATAACCTTCAATTTACTTTTATAAATAGCGTCGGCAAACGGATTATTGGCCATTTTCCATACTGAACAGACAAGTATTTTCACCGGTTAAACATTTCGGTGTATTTACCATATAATTATGTAATTTATATATACCTCCACCATGCCAATTGTATTATTTTTTCATAATTATATATTTTTAAGTAAGACAGAACCACATGGCAGGGGTTATTCATTGGGGGGCATATTCATTTCATTTCAGTAAAACATTTTCATCTATTGGTGTTAGACTAAGTTTCTTAAGTATACCAAACAGTTATAATATATCTCTTCTAAACAATGTATCAATTTT
This sequence comes from Thaumatotibia leucotreta, assembly GCA_025490895.1. Classification (NCBI taxonomy): domain Eukaryota; kingdom Metazoa; phylum Arthropoda; class Insecta; order Lepidoptera; family Tortricidae; genus Thaumatotibia; species Thaumatotibia leucotreta. The sequence goes on along the minus strand of JALPQI010009722.1, from coordinate 30,462 downwards.
CCAATAAGCAATTGATGAACCAAACGCATCAATAAAACATATTTTTAATCGTTCACTATTTACCGTTCCCAAATTCCGAAAAATAACTTTATAAATATTTTACCTTTTAATTCTTTCAGTAGATACATCCCTTCGGTTGTTAATAAAGAGCCAGCTCACAAAACAAACACAGTCAGAACGTTATATAATTTGTATGTAGGTTCGCGTAACAACACGACAAGGCAGTTTCAGGAGACGAAGCGTCCTCCCCCTACGGCGTCTGGAGCGGTACTGAATCCCGTCAACAGTAGGGAAGCTCACGAAGACCGGTGTGAAATGCGCAAGTCACCCAGCGTTTAACTTATCCTACTTTCGAAATTCAAATTGTCATATTATTCTTTCTTGTAATGCTCACATGGGACGCTAAGTGCCCGACGACGGAGGGGTAAGTTTCCGGTGTTCGGTCTGCGTGTTTTCACGCATCGCCGTCCTTTGGTGTAAGCGATTGGGAAGATCCCTGGAAAATTTTGTGTGAGAGGATGACTTCAAAAGGAAATTTAGGCTAAAGCATTAACTCTGAACTTATATCATTTTAGATTTCAATTCTCCCTCGGTTATTCGTATTAATAGTAAATAAATTGTAGATAGCAACTTGATTTGAACAGTTGTTTGAAGTTTTTTAATAGCAATAAGATGACAATAAACATATTTTAAAAATAGCTACGTATTTTGGATATATTTTTAATAAAGCTCCTTCCGCGAGATTTGTACTTTTGCAATAAAATTCTTTATGTGCGGTCATTATTCAATCTCTTTCGTCAACTCTCATTACAGCGAGCGTACTTTTTCCCGGAAAAAATGAGAAAACACTTTCAAATTTGATCGAAAGGGTAAGATTCGTTGGAAATATCTTCAAAAGCCCAAAATAGCCTCTTTGGTAGCTTATAGTTTGTTCAAATCTTTTAGGAAATCCAATTTAACATGGACCAATTCAGCAATTGTTATATATTTTTATCTGGAATAAATACTACCCAATTTGCTTTGTCGTTTGTCAAATGTCGACTGAAAAATACTCTGGGCTTTACCTACAACATTTGGCGGATATTGGAGAGGAAATGAATAAAATATGACTTATTGAAATTGATTGTTCAGAAGAAACTTACTAGAGTAACTAAACAATCAATATAAAAAAGACCCGAGAATCATTAACGATTATCATAAAATTCAACTACGACTACTTTAAATTTAATTTCATTGATTATTAATTTGGGGCGACTTGAATATTTCATTTCATTAATAACGGAGATTTATTCTGCCACGTGACAATTCTTTGGATAAGTTCGCCTTATATTTTTTGTGTTATTCGCCGTGTGGTGACGGCAGTAAGAATACATTTGTCATCACCCCAACTCTTCCCGCGGGTGTCGTAAGAGTCGACTAAGGGATGGAAGTGTCACTGACCATTCTTTAATAGAAGATCGATGATGGGCAGCAATCAATGTCATAATAGTGCACACATTACCTACTGCGATCGCCAACCCGTTTGCCCAGCGTGGCGATTATGGACATTTACCTCCTAATGCGTACGCATATTTAATAGGAGAGGCTTACGTCCAGCAGTGGAATAACATAGGCTGATGATGATGATGATATTGATGTAAATTCAAAACAACACACGCTTTTCGACAATGAGGGTAGTTCTCCTCCTTCGCCGTGCCCGCCAGCGCTGCCTGCGGCCGGCACTCGCTCTAGCGTAGCGCAAGCCCGCAGTACCCGTCGGGCTTTGTTCGCGGGTATTCCATGATGAGGATCCTCTAAATGGATCGAAACAAGTCGAGCAATTATCGACTTAAATTACGTGAGTAACCCGTTTAGTAAATATTTAAATACACGCTACATTATTTAAGTTTTCCATGGCGTTCCCCAAATAGACATAATGGATGAAATGGACCACCACTCTTCCTCCACGAAACTCAGTCAAGCCTTATTGTCGCTTGCCGCATCACGCCGGGAGTATGGATACTTCAGGTATTTTGCCCCGCACGAGTATACATATACCGGGTGTTCCAAGATTCTGGGATATGAAGGCAAAGTACCTTAAAATATCGTAAATGGGATATTTCGCTGATAAAATTTATTTTCATAAATTTATGATGTCATTCGAAAGAATGGATTAAAAAGTAATATTTTTTCTTAAGAAACGTAGTATCTAAAACTAAAAGTATAACCAAAAATATTTGGTTCAAAATTAGAAAAAAAATGTAGTGGTTCGATTTCCGGGCGAAGCAAGCAATAATTTGAAAAAAATTGCATGCAGTTTTATTTGCCTTTAAAAATAATATAAAGTCTCCTTTCAGCAAAATATCCTCTCTCTATAGAATATTTAATATATTTTGCCTTCATGTTCCATAGACATGGGACGCCCTGCATAGTTCTACCAGTTTGCATTCTGAGAGAATATGTTTTATCGTCTCCTCCACCCCATGCACGCTCTGCACAAGTAGTTAGTATCATATTGTATAAATGGGTCAAAATTATTTTCGTTGTCTTATTTCGTGTCGCTAAAAAACGTGAAACAGTGTTGATTTTGGTATGAGATGATGTTTTGTTTTCAATTTCTGATCTATGAATCTAGTGTGAAATAGGAATACAACTGCACTGATTTTTTTTCATATACTGAGTCGAAACAGCAACTAAAAGCGTGACAGAGTGGTATGAAACAAGACAACAAAAAGATATTTGACCCAAATATTTGTCTAGTGCATTGTGTCCCATAATTAGTTCCATTAAGTACTTTAAGTAGTTTCCGAAGTTTGTATTTTGGTATACTAAGTAATTTTGTTGTTCGTTTAGGGTTGTAATTATAAATGAAATAGTAGTGACGTATGACGTATGTCATAGGAATATTGGGGACAGCATATCTCTAACATGACGCCCTAGTATTAAATTTGTCATTGCTGCTGTAACCGTTCAACATCATGCATGTTCTGTTACCATCAGCGTATATTATAATATTATTAATAACAATAGGTCGAATTTCAAAGGCATTTCCGATCAACATATATCAAACGATTTTGCTAACTCGTAAATGTCACCGTGTGCCAAAAATAAATGCTTGCCCACGTCTTATTTGGTAATTCGTTATTTCGGCATCAAAAAGTGGCTTTTATGTTTTAGCAAAGCTGGTAGTAAATTACTCTTAATCAATATTTTTTGGCGACTGCCTCACACAATGCATCAGTATTGCGATACAGCGAGGAAATGCCGCCGGAATCCTCGGTAAAATGCCGCAAGGGCCAATCTTAGATATAGGTTAGGTTAAGTAGATTAGTTAGATTTAATCTGTGTAAATAAATTGTAGTTTTGAAAATAAATATTTTAGGAATTGTCTTTGTTATTCATCGAAACAGTAACTCGGCCCCACAAATAAAATATCGTCGAATTTCTAAACTATCGCCGTGTGAAATAAATATTATGTTGGTTTACAGTAGGGATCTGAAAGCGGCACGTCGTCCAGTGTCAGTTACCAACAAACTTCGTACGGTCAGTATCAAAGTATACAGCGTTTATTTTTAATATTACTCACACCGTAACCGAACGTTGTACGTGTACGTATTGAACGTTGTACTACATAGGAACCGATATTGCAAGGTAATTTGAGTTAGGCTTAACCACTATAGGGTAACGATTTTTTTTAATTATAAAGTACAACGCAACGCGGACACTATAACTCGACACATGTAAAAATATAAATCGAAAATTTTCAATAAAACATTATAATTTGTTTAATAGAGCCTTAACTAATGAGAGTTTTCGATACGTTTTCTGCCACCAGTCGGCGCTCCATAGACGTCAGGTCCAAACAGCTGTCAGATTCAAAGGTACTGAACAAAAACATTTCGAAATTCTGTTGTATTTGGAAGTTTATTCATTTTGTAATGGATTACGCTTTTGGATTATTATGGAGCTCTAAAACATGGAGGATGCAAAGGCACTGGTACTTAAGAAAATGACTAGAACTTTATTATTTTTACAGATATTCCGGATATTATAAAATTGGTAGACTTGTCTATTCAATGATGCTAAGCAAGAACCGCCACATTTCCCATAATGTCCCCGAATGTTTCTATGGAAGTTTCCTTTTTTATACTAGATTCCTATACATTTTTGGTAAGTAATAAAAAAAAGGAATGTTTCAGAGTAATAAAAAAAATAGATGAACAATGGCCATATACCAATATCTAAAACTTGTACATACAACTATAAGTAAACTCATTATTTCAAAGATACCTATTATTGATTTTACAATCTCGAGGTCATTACTACCCAAGCGTTTAGTGTAGAATAAGTTATAAAGACAATCACAGCGACATTTCAGTCTGCATACAAATGTGCAATCCCGACTGACTACGTATGAAGTAGAACATTACTCGGTTGACATTTTACGACCCCTGATTTCTGTGAAATACATTTTCTCTTTAAATATACTTGGTTACCTTACCTACCTACTTCTTTACTAAAAACATTATATTAACTTTAGCATATGATCATCTTTTTTGTTTTGAAATGTTAAACTCTCAACTCTATAAGTGAAATCTTTTACCTCGGTTTCCAAGATACAGGCAGTGCCTAGTTTGGGCCCGATGGATACTCGTATTGTTATGTCAATGTTAATATTAACTATGTTAAAATTATTTTTGTGAACCGAAATCATTTTATACTTTTTCTGTTAATAAACATTTTATTTATTTATTCTGAAGTACTCACATTAGAACGTACCATGCAAAATCCATGTGGCACAGAGACGATCTAATGCTTGATTTACTATGGGAATCATGACATGGTTCAAACCATGGCACGCCGAATTACTTATCGTGACCAGGGACCGGAACCGGTATTTTCTCCATACAAAAAGAACGGTTCTTTTTTCGTTCTTCGATATATAAATCCTAAGTTAATGGAGTAATTTAAAAATATGGTATTGTAAATTAAATAAACTATTGAGTAGTACATAACTACATAAATAGTATAAAACATTTTAAAATATTGGGCTATTTCGAGGTTTTTGTAAAATAACGGTTCCGGTCCCTGATCGTGACACGGAATGTTAGAAAAGTAACGAATAGAATAAATATTTTAATCTTAAATACATATTGTCTACTTTTCGAGAAAGAGAACTAATATTCGAAGACGAGAAGATCGAGAAGGTGTTGATACTTTCCCTCGCCAGTACGCCTGCGACCACGGATGTAACGTCATGCCCGAAACGTCAGGATATAATTAAACGTAAGTTTACGCGATTGAGACCCGTTTGTCTTTAAAATATGAGTGATAATCGTGAAAGTTTAAATCAATATAATATTCGAAGAGTTCGAATTCATCCAGCACCCAAAAAAACTAGGAAAACTCCTATCCAAATACGCCAAAATACAAATGAAACCGTTTCAAAAGCAATGTCTAATATTTTTCCCCGAGATAAGATACAAGCAATAACACCATTTTGTTTATGTTGACGTCGGTCTGAGCCCGCGGGGAGCGTAGGGATCGACAAAGGCTCACTTGCTTACACAGAACTATCGAGCCGCGTCCACCAATCACGATCGACCCCCACAGTCCTCACACCTGGAACCTAACGGACCTCGAAAGGGTTTGACGTGTTATTAGACGAGGTTCCACTTTCACTGGTCGCGTTACTTGCCCCTTTGTGGTAACTTAGCGGTATACCCATGGGAGAAATCCCTCTCAACTACCAATAGCATGATACCACAATGATAGACTGCCCTCCATTCCTATTTCGTTTTTGTGCATGAAGTTATTGTTGAAGTTGAGTGACTCAGAATCCGGATTATCTACCTATTATAGACTTTGCTTAAAAGAAATCCTTTCGTTTATCCAATAATATAATGCGATCCATTCTTCTATACGTTTCTATAATATGATATTTAGGGATGGGATGATAAAATAAGATTCGGGGCAAATTCGTTTTATATCAAGTTACGAAGCTCAGCCGACCTCAAATAAGTATCTACCTGATTCAGTGACATATTAGTATAGAGTTTTCCTCGTGTGGCATTTTGTTCTGTAAATCTTTCCACGAATACCTGTCAGCGGCCGACATGTGGAGCCAATGTAGGGGCAATAAAGTCAATAAATTAACCGTGTAACATTGTGTCAACCGTAAGCTTTTGTAGCCTTCTAGAACTATCTAAATGGACTGTCAATTGACCTATTATTGGTAAGACAATTTAGTCGATATGAAAATACTTAGGTACAGATGTAGTGAGAAATGACTTGCCTTCGGAAACGTTCGTCAACGTCATGCTGTTTCAGTCTATCTCACTGAGACTCACAGTAATAGCTGTCATGCTACTTCAGTCAGACTCGGTGACACTGCCTGAAACAGCATGTGTTTACTAACGTTTTCGAAGGCAAGTAATTTCTCACTACACCTGTATTTTCTATTTTGACCTGGATATAATACGTATGATTGAAAAAAGTGATTATAAAATCTAATGAACAAAATAAGCTGCTTAACACATTCATTGCGGACGAGTGCTACGCGCTACGCTCGTAGCCGATCCCATGATTTTTCCGCTCTGTAGCGAAAATTTACCTCCCACAGAGAGCTCCCCTCGGGAGTTCCCCGAGTTCACTCAATGTGTTAAAATATATCCAAAGTGAAATTTGGTTTGTTTATTGCCAATGCAGATATAATAAAAATCTAGATACATTTTGTATCATTTTCAAAAGGGTACTTGCCTTAATATTAGGATTGTCTGAGTTAGAGTCTAGTGAAACCCAGATTGATAGACAGTCTGACACAGGTTATCTTGTTTTGGAAATAGAACTCTAAAAATAACGTAGCTACATTTTTAGATATAATATATGCCAACGAAAAGCTATTTATATTCATTGTTAACATTTCGAGAGCCGATCAAATGTGTGGTACCTTGGCTATTTATAATGCTCCTAAAATGACCTGCTATTGGCATCAATATACTCGTAGTTACGTAGGTATACTATAATATATTTGTTTTAGCGATTAAAAAAAACCCTTTCAACGCTTGTGACAAGGGTCCGGCCGTATTTATCATACCATGTGTATATTAAATCAAGTAAAGCCTTCCCTAAAAGGTTTGTTTAGCATAAACTTCGACCCTTATTAAAATTCTGAATCATTACTCTTACACATGGAAATGTATCGAAACTTGGTTTAATTTTAAATATTGCGCAGGTAAACAATGGTAACTTGTATTAATAGTACTTATCTATTTTGGACAGGTTTGGACTGAGTGGGAGCCGAAACGCTTGAAGTTGTCCGTTTCCCATATGTTTTTTTTTATAATTTGTTTTATCAGTATGTATTATGAACTGAATATGTATGTTTTAAAATTGGAGATTAATTATAAATTCAAATTAAAATAATTTGTCACGGTAAAAAAAGTTAAAATAACATAAAATTAGTGACAAAAACAATAATAGGGATAGTTTACCACGAAAAGGTCTCGCCTCAGCATAATGCTAACCCGGAAGTAAGCGCTGATCTTCCGGCGAATTACAACATGACCTTATGTATAGGCACGTATAGGGCAGCCTACGACATCGATTTTTACTTGATTTATTTTTGCTTTAAATCGAAGAATACCTAACTATAATAACTGATCCCATGAAAAGAAAGTTTAATAATGTACTTAGGTATATAATGGTAGTTAAAATAAAAACACTATAATTAAAAAATCTGATAAAACTTGTAAAACATGGTGTTACAACATAAATTATATAGGTAATGTGATTAAATAAATAATAATTGATTAATTTAAGGGAAAAAGTTAAAACACTCATTGAACACTATTGCATTTTTATTTCAAAGTATTAGGGTATAAGATATTTTATATAATAACAACTTCTTTGATATTAAAAGTAATCAAAATTATAAAATTGATCATGTTCCTCCAGATTTTTTCGTGCACAGCCTTTAATTTGTCTTTTAGCAGTCTTCGTTCCCATCAATGTTTCCTTCATGTTCCACGAATCTACCGCCTAATCCTACACGTCGCAAATTGGAGTAATTTCCGGTGAAAAGAGGCCATAGAGAAAATGTTGTTTTTTCCAGCGGCTATGACAACAGAGATATATAAGGGTTACATTGGCAATTTCCTGACCCTGACTTACCTTGCGGTGGTAATATCCGTCCGTCATGAAACATTTAGGTACCTATGTCGTTAATGTCATTATATACCTATGTAGGTTCTACCAAAAATCAAAACACTTAACTACCTAACATTATATTTTTAGAAGTTTAGTTTTTGTGAATCACGAATCAAATTATTTTCTTCAATATTTTTATTTGTGTTATTATTCTAAGTAGTTACACCAATATATGAAATATAATTATTAGAAGTCATATACCAAAGAAAAGATACCTAGACCACCAACGCCCGAGGTGTACACTTATATTTTTAGTAAAAAAGTAACAATAAACTACGGTAATATTGTTTATGACTATTTTTGTTACTTCGTTCCTATAGGAAAATTATTCTTTAAAGGAAAAGGACATGGCAATTACCTTTTCGCTTATCGTTCAGAAGTGAACATTGGAAGTGCCGACTCTTTATAGGTACACCAGCTAGTGCAATTTGTTATATGTAAGTACAGTCGACGTCAAAGATGTCATTACTGCTTAGGTGCCAAAAATATATTTACACGACCGTAATGTCAAGGCAATAAAATCGTGTAAATATATTTTTGGCACCTGAACCGTAAGGATATCTTTGATGTCGACTGTACTTACATATAGTATAATTCATGATAGAAATAAATTACACTTATTATCACTAACGTTATTCGATATTCTAGTGCACGTATGTACAGTTCAACTGTACAATCTGTACATAATACTCGAAATGTTTACTACATACAGAAATAATAATGTAATTTTTGGCCTGGAGTACGGTTTTCTGTAAATTATTAACACAAGCCAAATGAGAGGTTTAATTTACATGTTAAGTATCATAACATAATCCTGTTTAAATAAAGGGTATTAAATAAACATTGACACGATTCCCAATTAAATTCATATCAAATAAGTTCATAATATAAGAACGTTCCGGAAACGTAACATATTTTTCGAACTAGGTTTTCTAGATATCTCACATAATTTCAATTTGTAACTACTTTTTTTCCTTTACCTAAACTCCACTCTTGCACTAGGTACATGATTGAAATTTCAGCGTGAAAAGTTTTCTTATTACGAGGTTTTTGTCTATCATAGAAAAATAATAACTATCTGAAACATGGGAGTCATCTGCCCTATCTATAAGAAAGGGAACAAGAGAAAATGCTCAAATTACCGTGGAATAGCATTAATAGCGTTTTATTCGTAGACTTACGACAGTATAGATCGCGATGTCCTCTACGACATACATATTAAGAAACTTCAAGATACCATGTCAGCTTGTCAGACTAATCGAAACTGCCACAAGGAACAGTTGTATGAGAGTGCGGGTAGGAGGAGATCTGACAGAAGCCTTTGACGTCGCTACGGGATTGAAGCAGGGTGATGCGCTGTCGCCGATGCTTTTTGATTTAGTTCTAGAACACGTCCTGAGAAGAGTCTTAGCTCAAGAAGTGAGGCCCGAACTAAATGGAAAGCATACGGTGATAGGATATGCGGATGACCTGGCACTATTAGGCAAAACTAGCTCCGAGGTTGGTAAGTCAACTAAGATCCTCGAGGAAGAAGTGAAAAAGGTAGGCCTAAATATAAACCACGACAAGACCCAATATATCGACATGAGGCGCTATAAACGCACACGCGCAGCACCAGCGGATCTACATGTTGGCGATATCGTATATAAGGGGGTAGATAGGTTCAAATATTTAGGCTACACTGTAACGGATACCAACACCAGGAGCGAAGAAATAGATGCCCGCGTGCAAAATGCGTTACGATGCAGCGCTGCTCGGCATAAGGTGTTAACGTCCAGGCTTCTCAGTAGACGCACTAAGATCCGCACTTATAAGACCGTGATATGCACAATTTTAACATACGGATGTGAGGTCTAGACGTTGACACTTAAGGAGGAAAACCAGCTCTTAGTGGCCGAACGAAAAATCGTCAGGAAATTTTTTGCCCAACCCAAAGATCCGATCGCAGTTGGAAGATTCGCAAAAATGCCGAAATTGAAGAACTTGTCGCTGAATCGAATATCATTGGTAGGTATTAGTAAGCGATGGCTTGGCCACCTCGAACAAATGGGACCGAGGGTAAGCCAGAAGGTAGACGTCCGGTCGGCCGCCCCAGATATCGTTGGGCGGATGCTGTGAGGGCTGATTTAAGCGGTCTCGGAATTGTCCAGTGGCAAAATGTCGCTCAAGACCGTAATCAGTGGCGTTCTCTCGTATTGGAGGCCAAGACACAGTTTGGGTCGCTGCGCCAGAGGAGTAAGTAAGTATCTGAAATTACAGAAAACATTATACTATACAGAGGTTAAAGTACTAACGTAAGTTTTGTATTTATTCCCTGATTGTATATTTATTTTCCATTTTGGTATAAAACTTTAGATCGATTTTTTACAATCTGCTTACAAAATTATTGATTCTTTTTTTTGGCGCAAACATAAAGCTTTTTTTTTATATTTTTTTATACTTACTCGCATTGTTAAGGCTCTCACCACTCTCATTAAAGAGACTCTTGACTACATGTGATAAGAAATTTATAATAGCTCCAAGCTATTTAATTATATGCCTTATAAATCAGTAGCTGTCGCCTGTCGCCGCGCAAACTTCGGTAATTTGATGCAGAAAAATGTGCAAGAATTGAATTTTCTCTCAACAACCGCTTCAGGTGCTTCGGAGTTTAAATACATACGCTGTGTTTACGCTGTGCAGTCAAGTACAATAGTACAAACTAGTGCATCAACATTAAAAAAAATATGTCCCAGTACCTAATTCCGGGTAAATAAGACTGTCGTACAGTCGAGTTTATAAATATATGAGCTAATCCAAGACTTCAAAAATAAATGAGCTACTCGAACTAATTGGAGTTCGAGGCCAAAGAAACTACGAAAATATTGCCACAACAATGAATATTCTTACAATAGTAAATTCTTATTTTCTAAAAAACTGACGTTGAGATATCTTTTTTATTGGTAATTTGAATTATTTGATTTATAGAAACAATATGATTTACTTATTCTCACGTAAATATAAGATATTTTAATAAAAACTTAATTAGGCGCAATTATTTGTTGCAAAGTTGGCATTGCGCTTTTATCACCTCAGGTGTTAATTACATTTAGTACAGCAATTTAACTACACATAAATTGAAACCCTATTTCTGCATACGTTTAGAAGATTGCAGAATAATAATTTGTAGCGTGCATTATGTTCACATTTCGTATTCGTAAAATTCCTTTAACCTACAAATTTATTTGGCAGTGCTATAGTTCTCCATCTAAATTATCATACAGATCTAACGTTTTGTTTTCTTCCGTAGGTTGTTAATAAGGCGACCCTCTTGGTCCAGCCATGTTTAGCTTCGCCATACACCCCATCATCAAAAAACTAAATTCCAAATTAAATATACTGGGTGAAATCTTTCACAATGATATAAAATAATATTTTCTGGATCTACTCATGATTACAGCCAAGTTATACTATGGAACCATCTTTGAAAAAGTTACCACAAAATTGACATCTCCATACATTTTGTGAAACCAGCTGTCGCTAGTTACAATCGAGTTGTCATTAATATGTAGGTATGTACAAAAAATAAAAAACATTGATGGTTGAAATTGCAACGCTTTTGAATGTGTATATGAAACAAAAAGGTGTACAAACATTACAGGGGTATGTAATGTTATTATTAGGAATTATTTTAAATAAATTAATTAATTGACAAAAAGGTTGTCGAAACCTGCAAACTTTATTTGACAATGACATAACAGACTTTGACAGATTTGACAGTAACGCATCTGTCGTAGTTTCTTTGGCCTCGAACTCCATTTAGTGGTATAGAAACATACATATGCATCTGAACAGACCTACCAATCAAAAAGATGCGTACATAATTACCTGTCATATTAATCTGAGCATATAGAATTAAGAGACAAATTCACCGCCAAAATAATTAAAAACAAATACAATAAAAATATATTTTAATGGGTTGCCCGCCTCAAAACTATCTGTATGTCATCGGCCGTCAACCCCTTCTATCTCTGCATATATAGCAAAGAACTATGAATAGTCATCAACACTTACGAGTACACGTACTCGTAAGTCATATTGTGACTTGTGTGTCTCTTAGGAACTGAAGTTATTCAGTGAATCAAACGCAGGTAAATGACTCGTCGTAACTTCCGTCCGTACGACTTTCTCACCCAGTTACCGTTTCCCTAATTTTGCTCTCGTACCCACCGCTGCACGAAATTGCAAGCGCATTTACCTCGAGAGCCCCGTGAAGCGTGCTCAAGCTTTTGAGCAACTTGCACGCTTGAGCATTTGTAACATTTCTTAGCTACGTTCTACCAGAGACAAGGAGTTGTCATATACTGATTTTTTCTTATTATGGTCACTCAAGCCACTTTACACTCTGTACAGTCTGTTACTACCAGACGAGCATTAAATTTATAAGCTCAGTAGGAGTAAGATCATCATTATCATCATCATCACGGCCTTAGCGTCTATGGCAGACGATTTATGGTGTAATATTCGTTAAGCACCTTTTCTGTTGGCTCAATAAACCGATGCGAGACCGACATAGTCTACTGCAGGACTGATAAGGAAAGTTTGCGGAAATGGGCGCCGAAGCATCTTGGCGTCGCTTCTGTCGCTTATCAGCGAGTGCAGCAAACCATGTCTCATCACATCACAAATTTTGCGACCCTTCACAATACACATTTTAAGCATACTCTTGTACGGACCTGGACGACGTATGCAAAAGTAGAACGTAGGTTAAACTCCTTTTACATGCGGTGCCTTCGTAAGGAGTAAAATAGGACTATATTAAAAAAATATTTTACTAAAAGTTGTGAAATTCTTTTGCGAGTCTTCTCTTAACGCCTACACGAATGGTACTTATTAACCAAACTTTTCCAATACTAGTGCCACCACGCGTACAGTACATTACAACGCAACTTTACTATCCACATGAATACGAATTTATCGGATTGTATTAAAGTGACAAATTAGATGCATTTATATTTTTGTGTCCAGTATGTTATGTTTGTTGTGTTTTCAAATATCGACTGCAAGATGTAGGACATCTGATCTTCGAATGAACTGCATCTCACAGTAACGATATCCTGTATAACTTGTATCATAAATCTCATTTCTTTCGATTACTGTACCACTACGAGTACTTAATAGGTATTTTTGTTTAGCTGTCATTGTCAAGAGAATACCGATCATGTTCAAGATGTACCTTGAACATGATCACTAAACATTCTTAGATTTATAAATATTAGACGCCACTTACAAAAGTATGTCATTATAGTTATTTGTTTTACTAGGGAGCAAAGTGATTGTTTAACTCTCGTGCAAATATTGAAACCCGAGCAAGCGAAAGATCTTGAGCGATGCGAGGGTTTTAAGGCACGAGAGTTGAACAAGCTTTGCTGCCGAGTGAAACACAACATTTTTCACCACACTCAAGCGAGGAAACATGCGAAATAAAACTGAAACATAACAAATTAGAAGGAATTTATTTGAAAGTCCTCAACTTCCAAAAAATAAACAAATCAGCTTTAGTCTATCCAGAAGATAAAAAAAATATATTTTAACCTCTAGAGATTAAAACACAGTTTTGCGCTCTGAAATTGAAGGACAAACAGCGTGTTTACGAGCAGTGTGGTGAAAAATAATATTATTTAGGTATTCCGCAATAATCGTATCTAAGTAAATTAAAATATTTACAGTTGAACTTAATTATGCTCACCATTTGGTTAAGGTCATAAGAATCAGTATCTCATCGGTCGATTTCAAGGAAAGCCCTGCTAGTAACACAATAATAATTATCTTGCGCTCAACAAGATGAACGGATACGAGTAGAAGCGGTTTATAAACCACGCTATTTGCCACATAAAATCTAAGTATTACATTGTTTCTTACGTACAGACACCATGGGTTTTCAATTTACCTGTCTCTGCCAGCGACCCAACGCAACGTCCTTAACTCCGTAAGACGTGACGCAACCTCGGGACACGTGCCTGCATTTCGTGCTAAGTAACGCTTGTTGCAATTCGTTTAATGAATTCCGCTGGTAATTTGTAGGAGACGGAGCTCATTACTTTAATGTTTGAGAGTGAGAAATTACAGGTGCAAGATGTAGGAGATTTGATCTTCGAATGAACTACATCTCACAGTAAATGACAACCGGATCCGATCCATTACAAGCTCTCTTAGTTTCGCCGTGGAGTCGTTTGAAAAAAAAGTATTAACGGACGCGTCGCCCCGGAGCCGGCCTGTTTTACTGTGAGTTATCCTTCAGTCCTATTCAATAAGCCATATTCTATAATCATGATTTCTCACTGATCAAAAGTTAGAGGGCAGAGAGAGACCCAATTCTTTTAAATCTGGAGCGATTATTTCCGAAAATATTTACTTACAAAAACGTTCCATAGGGACCCTTATTCTTTTTAAATTACATATTCAACGGTACCCCACAATATAAGATTAAAGTAAAATAAAAAAACATCTCCACTTTACGTGTAGGGGAGGTACCCCAAAAAAAATTCAGTGTGATTAATATTATGTACTCGTATACCTGTACGAAATTGCAAATTTCTAGTACTAACGGTCACTCAGCTATGCTGCGGACAGACTGACATAGCGAAACTACAAGGGTTCTTGATTTACTATGGAACCCTAATCAAAGTCAAAGTCAAAGTCAAATAATTCTTTATTCAAATTGGAATAGCAACAAACTCTTTTGAATCGTTTAGGTATTAAAACTACTTCCGGTTCGAACCCTACACCGCTGACCCAAGAAGAACCGGTAAGAAACTTGGCGGGAATTATTTTTTCAAACAATCATGATTCATGGTACATCTTACAACTAACATGCATTAAAAAAAAACATAAAAATGATTTTAAATAAATTGAAATATAATAATAATAACAAGAGATGTAAAGTCTCTAAAAAGTCAGAACATTTATAAGTAATCATTTATAGGTATATGTATAATAATAACATTATAATGCACGTTTGGAGATGTACAAGGTCTCCAAGCGTAAATTATCGTAATTGAATGTCATGACTTTAACAAACTAATAATTAAATCCTAAATTACTCCCACGGTGTTTTATCATTCATGTAGTCTTGTGTAGTTGTGTGTATAAGCTTTAGATATAAGTTTACGCTTTACAAAATTCTTAAATTTGTTGGCTGAAAATTCAGTAATATTTACTGGAAGTTTATTATAAAATCTTACACAATTACTTACCCATGAATGATTTCCTAATTTTATGGAGCCGAGTGGCGGGTACTGCGAGCTTATATTTGTTTCTAGTATTAATATTATGTATGTCACAATTTTTCCTAAAATTGATAATATTTCTATGTACATACATACTATTCTCATAGATGTATTGAGAATACAATTTCATTATATTAATAACCTTAAACTTATCTCTAAGTGAGTCTCTAGGGCTCATTTTATATATCGCTCGAATAGCCCTCTTCTGCAGAACAAAATTAGTGTTAGTCTCTGAATTGGCAGCACTGCCCCATAATAAAATGCCATACGACATAATGCTATGAAAATAACTAAAATATACTAACCGAGCTGTATCGACGTCAGTTAATTGACGGATCTTGCTCACTGCAAAAGCTGCAGAACTCAGTTTATTCGAGAGATTAGATATGTGAGGACCCCACTGGGGCTAATCTAATAACTTATAAAATGGCATAACATCTAAGATTCGCTATTTTCTTGTGACTTTTGCACCTAGGGTGCTAGAGCACATAATTGGCGGTGAATTAAGACACGGTAAAATATCTCGTAAAGAAATAATGTATCTCTTGCTAAACAGTCTAAATAAGCATTTCTCAAAAAGGTTGTACATCACGTCTTCGATATTTGGGTCTAAATTATTTTCGTTGTCTCGATTCATACCACCCTGTCACGCTTCTAGTTGCTGTCTCGACTCAGTATATAAAAAAATCCGGTGCACTTGTATTTCTTTTTTAGGCTAGATTTTAATCCATACATCAAAAATTGAAAACAAAACGATGACATCATCTCATACAAAAATGTCAAAAAAAGACAACGAAAAGAATTTTGACCCATTTATAAAAATTGCTAGGCTAGAATCCATCATGCTGAGCAAGATCCACCACATTTCCCAAAATGATCCAAAATATTTTTTTACAAAACATAATTTTTTTGTTACCAAAAA
Organism: Thaumatotibia leucotreta; assembly: GCA_025490895.1. Classification (NCBI taxonomy): domain Eukaryota; kingdom Metazoa; phylum Arthropoda; class Insecta; order Lepidoptera; family Tortricidae; genus Thaumatotibia; species Thaumatotibia leucotreta. The sequence continues at coordinate 14,085 of JALPQI010009722.1, read as the reverse complement.
TGTTTAGGAATCTGGTAGCACAAAAGAAAAAAAGAAAAGTTCCATACCAACTTTCTGCGAGTTTTTAGGGAATGCTCAGCATCATTGACTCGACCAGCCTACCAAGTGTATCGAAGCCTTGCTCCAAATGTACTTTTGAGGATTTCTCAAATACTCTTTCTTTTGTAACTGAGTTTAAAATATAACGGTAAAGAGCGGCATATTTCGGTTTTAATCCAAACTAACTTGAAATGGCAAATTTTAAGAACATATTTTGAACCAGGAAAACTCGTTTACATACTCGTAAATACATTTCAGAATGTGTTCCTGTATTTAAGACACGTGACATTAAACCTTCCTACGTTATTATTTTTAGAGCCGAATGTACCCACAATTAATTGACTTTGAGCGGAAGGCCGGGCCGTACGAAAATCCATACGTAGCTTATTTGTTGTGACGAGTAACCTTTCCGACCGCAACTGTGTAAATAAGCCAAACAAACGGTATGCTAGGTGTTTCTAAAAACACTGACGCAAGGTAATAGTGGGTGTATCAAATTCAACAACTTAATTAAATAATTATTTTCATGTACTGTTTTCTAAGTTGTCGATTCGTAGGTATGATTTGATCACTCCCTAACTCTGAAATCTAGTAACTAAAAATATCTCAATTTTTACCAATACTTTACATTTTCATTATACAATGTGCCCATGAGGAAAGGGAAAAAATTCAACAGCGGATTTCTGACCAAATTTCAAGTTAAAAATGTCACAGGTATGAAGTTTTCTGGATTAAGCCTATTTTAAAAGAAAACTTGTTTTTTTCTTAAAACCGTTTTAGCGGTCTAAAACAGTTTACGCTATGATAAACGCATTTTAGGAAACGATTTTGTCACCATGTTGTCTTAGTCTTGCCGCACTTAATTGACAGACATCAAAAGAATAAAAATATCTTTAATTACATAGCAAATGTAAAAAAAAAACTTTAAAGTGCATTTTTTGCGATAGTTTTTATTTATAAAATTCCTTTTTTTGTGTATTAAGGCATTCAAAACATCAAAAAAGAAAAAACAAAAATTAAACTTTTTTTGCAGATTTGACCAAAACTCATTTGACATTTTTTGCTTCTTTTAGTCTCAGGAATATGCTGTTAGAATTTTTTCCTTTCCTCGTGGGTACCTTGTATACGAAATTATGTCAAAAGGATAGCTAGTAAATATAAAAGAACCGACCAGGAGTATGCCATGGCCATACTCAATGAACTACTATGCAATAAGTTTTCAAAAACTGTTCAGCCTTAAATTCAATATATTTTACCTAGAAACTTTTTACAAAATTCTACTTTTCAGATTAGTTTACGAAATAAGAAATTATCCCAGAAAACCCTATTTCGCACACTTCGAGACACGTATATTACAGACTCACTATGTACAATGCCATCAGGCATTGTTCTACATGGAATACTCATTTTTGACTCTCATGAATCTCATGTCGCTGATGTGTTTTGATTGTTATAAAGTTTATATGGAACCCTCGGTGCACGAGCCAAATAGACTCACACTCGACTGCTTTTTTTTCGTGTTACAACAAAAACAGACAAAGGGACTGGGTCAAAATTTGGACCAAAACTCGGAACACTACCAGACTTGTCTACCTTCCTAAAAAGTAAGATCATTGTTTCGAAAACCTCGGCCTTGCAATGAAGTATTCCGAAAGATTTTAATGCTAAATTCCTGATCATATTTAGAGTCTTTAATGTTACATAAAATTTCCTGGATTCGGCTTGGTTTCAGAGATAATCAACCTTTTTTCGAAATAAGTTTTTCGACGTAACTCGTCACAGAACTTATTTTTGATTACAATGCTACCACAATGTGTTCTAATATTACCACAGCTTTTGCCTGACAATCAAAAAATACGAATAGACTTGACGAAATAACCTGTACCTAAAAAAACAATTAAAATAAATAATTTAAACAGATTGTTGTTATGATAAAAAGTACTGTATACATATATTAAAAGGTATTCAATAAATCTAAAAAAAAAGTTTAAAGTTTTTTTGGTGGAATTGACGTTAGGTCTCATAATATTTTTTGGTTATTTTGATGTGTCTAGAATGCACAGTTAACCTTTTTTCGAAATAAGTTTTTCGACGTAACTCGTCACAGAACTTATTTTTGATTACAATGCTACCACAATGTGTTCTAATGTTACCACAGCTTTTGCCTGACAATCAAAAAATACGAATAGACTTGACGAAATAACCTGTACCTAAAAACCAATTAAAATAATTAATTTAAACAGATTGTTGTTATGATAAAAAGTACTGTATACATATATTAAAAAGTATTCAATAAATCTGAAAAAAAAGTTTAAAGTTTTTTGGTAGAATTGAATTGACGTTAGGTCTCATAATATTTTTTGGTTATTTTGATGTCTAGAATGCACAGTTAAAATCTCTCACAATGCTCGCGAGCACCGTGTATATAACCACGTAAGAAAAATAAAAGAGAACAGACATGAATTAAATTCTACAGATATTTAGCGTCATAAAGCAACCGAGGTCAAATCTCCTTTTCGTATACAATACAACCGGATAAGTGCGAGTCAGGCTCATGGCGAAGAATTCCGTGCCTTCGGATTATTTCCATGTTTTCAAAGTAATTGACCGCCTGTTGTGTTAGCTCTACCTTCAAGATTCAATTTTTTTTTGTTATTTTATGTTACGAGGTGTGCAATAAAGAGTACCTATTGAAATACTGTAATTGTTTGAACTTATGTTGACTTAGATTGCCAAAGACGCGGGTAAGGTTGATGCAGCATTAGGCCTTGGAATTAACTTTATGTTTTTCTGTTTCAAAGATAAACAGGCTCTACAAAGTTTCCGTTTTATATTTTTTGGCTAGGGATCCCCAAAACACTAAAGATTGACGATATTAATTAACATAATCAATAATTGTACAATACACTTTACATTATACGAAGGAGTGTTTACGTTTAGTTTTGAAAGAGTGAATTACGCGGAAGGTGCAATGGAGTGTATTATTTTAATATTTATTTGTGCATTGAGCTTGAGTCATAACTGTTTTCGATGAAGAACTTTACCACACTTTTCTGGACGAGGAGTTATGTGCTCTTCAAATGGAAAATATGGAACCTTTTGGGTGTAAATATATATTTTATTATTACCTCCTTAAGATATTATTTACATATGAGGTGTCTCGTGGCAAAGACCAAATGAAGTAAAATAACACAATTCCCTGTGAACATATAAAACATGCTGTACGCCATACGATTGCCTATCAAATACGATCCTGAAACTATGTTGGCAATTTGTCACCCCCTCTTCCATATATCACGCTTATAAGTTTTTATATTAACCTGTATAAACATAACCCGCTATTTAAAAATAATTGTGATTGGTCCATCAAAGTTTTTATTGGCTAAATGTCATTGTTATGATGTCCATGTTTATATCGTCGTGTCTACGAAAAGCGCCACAATTGTAAAATACAATTCATGATAAGCATTTTTGTGAAAACTAATAAAAAAATAGATTATTTTACTGTTACAAAATATGCTTATTATTTGTATAGGGCTATCAAAATCATGTTTTTGTTAATAATAACAATAATTGTCCCTTATAACTTTATTCGGCGGGCTACACCTCCTTTGCATTCGCGTTAGTGGGTCATAAGTAAAAATGTGACTTTTATACACAGAAAGCTGCAGGCCAAAGAGCCAGTAAGGCAATTGTTGATGCATATTCACCACACAAGTTTTGCAAAACATAGTCACTGTGACCGTTAGGGTCTTACTCTAGGGAATATTTACAAACTTGCTAAGTTTAATTCAATAATAAAAATATTTTTTTTGAAACTTATTGACTTAGCATAACTATGCTCAATTCACATAGATAATGCATTGAAAACATATTCACACATTCATTAGATTGCTTCTTACTTTCAGTCTACGATTCCAGCTACCGTATACCTCAAGGATTGCTCGGAGGAAATTTGACTAGTTACGGGAATTTTCACCAGTGTTTGGCTATCAATCAAGAGTCTAATGGTAAACATGTTGAAGGAAAATACTGCCTTATCCATAGTCCACTAACATTTCCAATCCTCAGAATACCTTTACTAGGAGGAGTTTCACAATCAAATAATTTGACTTGGGCAGAGTTGAATTTGTATAGAAATGACATTTTGTTAAGCCCTGAATCTGAAACCCAAATACCAGAAGCAACTTTAAGGTACGAGAATTGATTTATGAAATTTATAATTAAGGGTTGACCATTAACTTATAGAGTCAGTAGCGCTGCCATATTGAAATTAATTTAATTTCAAAAAATCATTAATATGTATCTAGGTAAGCACATGTTTCTACTTAAAGATTGGTTAAGTGACTAACGTATTTTCATTTTATTGTTGTTTGTCGGTTACAAGAAATACTAGCCAGACTTCAACGGCTTACAAGCGAATATGACCTTTGAATATTTTCTATATCTGTTTCTTGTTGGGTCTCTGGGTAGCATTGAATAAATACTGTGTACGATATATTTTTCCCCAGTAGTCACACTACCTAATACTATATAAACTATAAATATTAGATGTCATATACCAAAGAAAAACGACCAAGATCACCTATCTAACTAACTAAGAAAACTGTAAAGTATTCTAATAGGAGGTGCAGGCAAGTATTGCTTGCCCTTAGAGAATGGTCAAAGGCGCCTAGCCTTGTAAGGGATTGCATATACCCGAGAAAATTGACCGGTGGTTGCTAAGACCGAGTGGCCGAGGGGTGCAGGCATAAGCCGCGAAAGCTGAGCACGTGGGTTCGATCTCCTCGGACGTCAGGTGATCTTGGTCGTTTTTCTTTGGTATATGACATCTAATATTTATAATTCGATTTATATTTATTTTAGTGCTGGGACAAATTCTACACATCCAGTGGTTCAGCTTCAGCCACTTATATTCAGTCTAGGCTTGTCTGTACCGAAGACTTGCACCGTAGATGCCGTGCTGCGACCCTACGCGGAACACCCGATCGTTCGTTTCAACTACTCGGAAGGTTTCTGCCGGCTGCCCGGAGACAAGCCCTACCTTGTAGCGGATTATATTGGACTGTAAGTTAATTTGCAGCCAGCAATGAATAATTTGTGTTTTGTTAGTGTTACTGTGAGTTAGTATGTACGTACAAACATTATCTCAGTGCTCTAGACGACTACGTGAACACTGCATTAATATAACGTGATATTATTTATTTGAGCGCTAATGTGTGTATAAGGCACGAGCAATGTTTCCAAACTAAATCAAAATCGGTTCGTTTACCTTAGGTGCTTAATATTCCCACCAGATATATCTCAGCTTGCAAATATGTACAGTCGAGTGCATTAATATATAGACACATTTGTAAGGGATCAGTATGGAGAAGTGTATATATATTAATGCCCTTGACTGTACATGAACAAATATTTATAATCCATGTTGAAGTAAAACTTACGTTTTTTTCTGGCTAATCTTATTCGCAGGATAGTTAACATTCATTATTTTTTTATTGTTCGCAGGCTTGTTTTGTTCTTTCTTGGCTCATTGACGTTAGCTTGTACAATATATGAGCTGTATTATGTGTTCATATTGAAATATGGTAAGTTGATAATGGCATAAATATGTACCTACGAAACAAAGTGATGTTGTGAGTTTTTACTTCATGATAGTAAAAATATTCAAGTTGGATGGGTAGCAGTTGTGGACGTTATCATTGTGGACATACTACTGTGATTGCCAACCCGCTTGCCTATCATGGCTATCATGAGTATCCTCTTAATGTGTGCTGACGCAAACGTAATAGCAGAGGCACAGGCCAGCCACTGAAGTAAGTTAATTATGACATTTAAATGGTATTCCTACAGGACATATCAAATCTTAGGGTGTGCGCTGGAGCCTACTTTATTTACTTTTGTGTAATTAATTGACAGACCCCGAGGAAACAAGCAAACTGCTTCGATCCTGCTCACTCTACAGCAACACCAGACGACTGTTCACCTTCGTGGACGCGACGAGACCGCTGGACTGCCTGGACGGCATTCGTGCGCTCTCCGTCCTGTGGATTGTTATCTTACATACAGCAGTGCTTATGATTAACGTGAAAAGTATTAATAAAATGGAAGTGATGCAGGTAGGTACAAGGTTTTATAACTAGGTATTTATACTACTTACTTGAGAGAAGCTAGGAATGGTATTCTCCGGGTGCGATGCCGAACTCGATTTTTTCAAGCGGCTAAGTGCCGTGTCCTTAAAATAATGTGAGAAAATCGCTAAAATACAGGGTTACTTTTTCACCAGTACAAAATAGTACATTGTGCATCAAGGGAGGTAAGTACGGAATTACTAACGAGAGTGTTAGAAGCCCGACGCCGTCAGGCGGAGGGCTTTTATGACTCGAGTTAGTAGTCCGCTTACCTACCTTGATGCAAACAATGTTTTTATCACACTTGCCGACAAAAAAATAAGTTTTAAGACATAATATTATTAAATGACGTACTGACATTTCTCTTACTCCCTAGGGAATATCACTTTTCTATTACTCTCGCTACGCGCGCAAGCAATGGCGCGCTTAGACAGCAAGTGTGATGAAAAATCAACATACGTAATAGTAGTCCAAGTTACAGAATACTAGCATTTTTTGTTACCACCCCTTAAGAACAAAAAAACTAAAATACCGATGCTTGAACTTATCCGCAAACCTAACTAGAAAATTGGACGCATTACGCATTATCATTGTACATAACTAGCAAAACACACGAACTGGCAACTGTTTGTTTACAACATCATCGCCCGCGGCATGACGGGTTGGAAAAACGGCGCGGCGGCGTAATGTGCACTGAGTATCAATCAACTTATGATTATGACTTGGCAAAAAAATCTTACTTGATCCCAAATCTTCCTTCATACTTGCACTACAAATACACTACAAGACAGCACGGGCTTAGGACCGTCAAAAAGAGTTTTTCTGTGTGTGAAGTTTGTCGAATGTTTTAAATTATGTCTGGGAAACGTGATAAAATTACAAAGTAGGACAGAAACTTTCTTCATTGAGGCGTATTTAAAAATTTGAAATCAACTTTATGCACAATGATTGGAATAAAAAAAAAACATACCTAAGTAATGGAATCCATTTCTCATACTAATTTATTAATTCACATACTTAAGCAAGTGTTCAAAATGTTGGCTGTGGTTATCTAAACACACTCTTGCCCGTTTTTGAATGTTTCCTTCGATATTTCCCAACACAAGTCTGTAGTTCTCACTTTTAAGTTCATGAAATGCACTTATTATTAGATTTTTTAAATCTTTTAAATTTTGGGCCGACCCGCCATTTCACTTCACCCCACAAAAACAGTCACACGGGGTCAAATCTGTTGACCTGGCTGGTCATGGCTATAACACTGGCATTTTCCAGGCGGGGCACATTTTCCCCAATAATAAAATAACTACGAACCATTTCGTACGAGCAATTTCCGACTGAAGGTAGTACGATGCGGCACGCGTGCACACACCTACGTCAAGCGCGGGACTGACCGTGACCTAGTCACCGAGATTAAGGTAACTGCTATGTTGCCAACTCGTGCGCCGACCGGCAGGTCGCTCAACCCTTTCCGCTGCCCTCTGCGTCCCGCACCCCGTTGACGTCTTGTCATTAGAAATCCCATCATTTTACATTTGCATGAAGGATAAATTAATAATAAATGAAAAAAAAATGTCAATTTTATTTGATAAATGTAATCTATTATCGATGCCAAATACGTGGGAAAATTTATTGTACCGGTGAAAAAGTAACCCTGTATATTTCAAGAAGTGTTTGAAAATTGGCTTTGAGTTCTTAGACTTCTCTGCTCTTCATTGCAGATTCCTCCTGATTCTACAAAACCCGAAATCGTTGGTTTTTCTTATCACATCAAAAACTATGGCAATTTTTTCACACAGACTGTAGAATATCTGACCATAACATTACCATTTTTTTAGCAACTTCTAACAAAACTGTTCCCTTCAGGCTAAAATGATTTCTTCCACCGGTTGGAAATAAACCTCTGTATTCTGTAATACTAGCCATTAACAGATAAATATTTATTTTAGGCAATAATGAAAGAAAAGTATATTGTATGGGTTTACATGGGCGACATTGCTGTGGATACGTTCTTTGCCTTGAGTGGATTACTACTCGTCTACACTTTCGCCTTCAAAGACAAACAATGTAAGCATAACTTCGTATTCACCAAACATCAACGCGTCAGTGAAAGTAAGGACTGTTCATTTTACTAAGCGGACACCGTCTATTATACATCGGTTTTAAAATCGATCGATGAACAGTTTACAGCCATGAAATTAGCAAAGCCATCTTTTTCAATTGATATATGTTTGCTTTTCAAGTATTCATTACTATATCTGATAAGACATATTCAAATTGATAATCGTAAATTGATTCTGCACAATGGTGTACAGAAAAATATTCACTGTGAAAGATTGCAAATATCTAGGACATTTTAAGTCGACGTTATACTAAATCATTAAACAATTTAGAGAGTGTCATATGCTTGAAGATTCACCGAAGTCTAAACACAGAAATCTTAGTTGCATACCTTAAAATTGGCTATTGAACTTTACGTCGTTTCACTAAAAAAGTATGGAATTTTTGCATTTTGGTGGCCCACAAAAGGTACCTAAAATATGATAGTAATGACATTACCGCAGTCCTAATACTGTCATCCTGTCGTAGAAGAGTATGTGTCTGAGTAGAAAATCATACAAAAAAAACAATTTCGGGAAGAAGGCCCTTGCTTGGCAGGCAATTTGATTATATGGTCTTTTAACTGCTTCCTATTTCGCAACAGAGCCAAGTTAGCTGGGATATTTATAGAAAACATTGCATCCAAAATCGGTTTTTTTATGTATATCGAAGACATAGTATCTCTCACCGGTTATTTTGGTCTAATTTGGCAAGGGCACATCATAAGGGTTAGACATTAGAGCTATTTAATTAAATAATCATAGAATTTGTTTAAAAAGACGACATCCATAAAATTGTCTTCATCTTCATCCTATATAGCGGTAATGGCCTATTGTGAAGGTACACTTAAGAAACGATAGACGAAAAACTAAATCATTGAAAAAATTCAAACGTGTACAGTTCGCAACTAGTCGTAAAATGTCAAAAAGTAGTTTGCAGAACATAAGTTTCGTGGCTAAACAGTAGTCTAAAAATGTAGTTGCCGATAATTAGTATATTAATTGAGACATTGCTTATTATTTGTCTATTTTTAGTTAAATAATATTTCACAAATAAAAATAAAATATGATAAAAGAAAAAAATATTTACGTGAGGTTTTTCATGTCCGCTTAGTAAAATGAACAGTCTTTATGTTTTTACTGGTCAACGTTTTTTCTTTTTAACAGTGCCTAAATGAGTAACGCAGTCTACTCCAGAGACAATGCTTCCACTACGGAGCTACACCTCCATTTTGATTGTAGATACTTGTATTGTAATGTTGTCAGCCTCCGTAGCCTAGTTGGTAGTGACCCTGCCTACGAAGCTGGAGGTTCCGGGTTCGAATCCCGGTGAGGGCATTCTTTGTGTATTTATTTATCACAAATGTTTGTTCCTTGGTCATGGCTGTCTATGTTTTTAAGTATCTATATGTATCTATCTATTATATACATACATATAGGTGTATATCGTCGCCTGGTACCCACATCACAAGCCTTAATTGAGCTTACCGTGGGGTTAGGTCGATTTGTGTAAGATGTCCCAAGATATTTATTTATTTATTTAATGTAGACTGCATAAATTGCTATGCACAGGACCATTGAGACTGTTTACTTCACGTAAAATTAGGTTTCCAGGGTATTCTGGTATACTAAGTCTTGCTGAATCTTAACATAATTATGTGAGGAAAAATTATAACAATTTTAGAAAAAAAATATTCTCTTGCATTTTCCAGTGACGTGGAAGAGTCTTCCTCGTTTCTATTTGGACCGGTACATGAGACTGTTTCCCCTGCTGGCAGCGATGGTATTGCTGCAGTCAACAGTGATGCATAGACTCCTCGACGGGCCTGAAGGAGTGGTAGTAATGGAAAAGGTCAGGTTTCAAGTTAAGTTTGTGAAACCTAAAAACATTATAAATGTGGGCTGTGACATTAAAATGCCAATGAAAACTTACATTTAAACATTTGATTGTTGATAATGAGTGAAGATCAATAAGTAATTAATACATGTAATCGACAAGTTTTATCTTAGTAGGTTTAATAACATTAATAACAGTTACTCGTAAGGTTTTGGTATTACTCAAATACGAGTATATTCTCCACTGTACACGGTATATTTTCTGTCTATCTTTTACAAGGATAAGTTCGCCTTTGTACCTGTCAAAATCTTTGTATATAATAAAGAACTTACATAGTCTAGATTTAGAAAAAAAAATTAACTTATTCTTTTTTACTGAATATCTTTATCTATAGGTAAAGTAAGAATAACTACAAATAAAAAAAATAAAACAAAAATTAAAAATTATGATTAGAATTATGCATAAAAAATATACATAAGAACCTAACGTAGGTAAGTCCCCCAGATCTTTTCCTAGCGGAAGGGTACCCATGAGGCTGGCTACATTCCCACGCTGAATAGTTTTGCCTATTCCTTGACCTAGGAATGAGTCAGCCTTAGGGTCACCAGTAGACTCAATTTATTTATTTTTTCTTTGACTTATTATATTAAAACAAATTCTGAATTACAGGTTGAGTCGTGTCGCAATTACTGGTGGAGCGCCTTATTGCACCTTCAAAATATTATCATCCCTACAAATATGGTATATTTGATACTTAAGTATCTAATGTTAATGAGTTTAGATATTTTTTTTTACTTCTAGGCAGGTTTTGTACACAAGGTGCCCATGAGGAAGGGGAAATATTGAAATGGTATAATCCAGACCACATTTAGGTACATACTAAAATGATTTACAAAGTTTTCTGTGCCTATTCAGGATTATTTCAAACATATGGTTATGTTTGAAATAATCCTGAATAGGTGTTCACCCAAAAATGTATTTTTTTTCATATTCAAAATGTTTATTTCTTATTCACTACTGAAAGTGTTTTTGATCGCGTAGATTAGACATCCTAATTAATATACATTCTTATTCATATATTCATAAACTCTTCTACAAAAATTAATAAGAAACCAATTTAATGACACTTACTCAACTATACCATTATAAAACATGTATATTAATAAGAAAAATAATTAAAAAACAAATTCACACTCAAATATCATTCACTTTTAAATCCCAAATAGGTACAGCAGCGTGTAACTAGTTACAAATAATATCTGTCGCGCAAATAATATCTGTCTTCGGTCACCTAGAACCAATTACGGTAAAAGAAATATACTTTACAAAGGAGCCAAGATTTATAATAATTTGCCAAATGATCTTAAATACATAAAATCCGAGCTATTATTTAAAAAAGTTTTAAAAAATCACATCCTTAAACGCTTTACAGGTCCAGATAGCTAATTGCTATGGTGTCACTATTGCTATCGCTATTGCTGGAGCTGTATACGTAATAAATGCCGCCTCCAATGATTATTATAACCGATCGGTACGCGTAGCTCGCTTGTTTCTACCCCCCGATTAAAAGTAACCCTACCCACATTGTTTTTCTTGATTAAGAGATGTTATTTAAATACTTAATTGAATGCTTTAGTAAACTGTTAATAATGTGTTCCCTGCATGCTACTGTATATTATAGTAAAATAAGTAATTTGTATTTCTCATAATTAAGTGAATTGTATTCTATTTTTGAGAAATAAATGTCTTAAACCATATACATCCTAGCCTCCTTCTAAATCTTCACAAAAAATGCTTCATAATAAAAGTTTAGACTTGGGTTTTAATCGTAGTTTCACTTATAATTTTAAATGTAAAAATATTCCCAAACGCAAAAAAAAAATATTTGCTCCTTTTCGACTCAAGAATACGGCATTAAAATGTTTCCCTTTCATCGTGGGCACCGAGTACATAGTACACATTTAAATACATGGACAAAGTATTTGTCGCCTCAATCACACATTCATTTTAGCATGGTATTGTATAACAATAGCGCAAAACTTAAAAAAATATATGTATGAGAGGTTTCAAACCTCAACCTCAAGTCTACATAGACAATTTCACGAGAAATTCATTAACGAACGCGGAAAATAGCAAACAAACGCAGGATAAGCATAAAATTGGCTGAAAGGTCCTGCCCTGTAATCATCATTATCATATCAGCCGAAAGACGTCCACTGCTGAACATAGGTTCCCAAAGATTGCCACGATGATCGGTCCTACGCCACTAGCATCCAGCGGACTCCTGCGACATTTTACTAGGTCATCAGTGCTAAACTAATTAATCAGGTAATGTCCATAAAATGGCGTGTATGTTATCAGTGTCTGGGTCACCTGTGGTACCTGTCGGTGGACATGCAGCTGTACCTGATGTCGCCGCTGGTGCTGCACTGGGTGCTGCGCTCTCGGCGCGCCGCCTGCGCAGCGTTAGCGACAGCCATCGCTGCTTCCTGGGCCGGCTCCCTCACCTTCTGCTTCTATTTTAACTTCCCGAAGCCAAGGTAATTTATTGCCTAATAGTACATTACGACACAAGTGCGAAAAATATGGATTCCCTTCGGTCGTGTTTTAAAACATCGTCACTTCGTTTTTGCACGCGCCTCGTACGATGTTTTTTAGTACAGATGGCCCTCCGAAGTTTTGGATCTGACGTAAAATAAGCCACATCTCGAACTAGCACCTAAAAAAGGCACCATCTGTACTAAAAATACTATTTTACATGATTTGTCTCTAAGCAATACATGTACTCCACCAAAGTTGTAGGTGAATCAATTCCAAAAATATTGTACATAGTGAAAACAAAATTTAACGTCATAATTGTTCTGTAAGGAAGTTAAAGGAGGATGGGCAAAAATGTATGGACCCTGGCCTAATAGCCAATAACAACAAAATATATATTTTTGGAAAGATTGTTTCGTACTCTACAATTTTTGTTTAGACAGAGACGGTCTAACAGCTGTGAGAAAAAAGTTATAGCTAAAACAATAATTTACCAATGAGACATTATTTATTTTCGTAATATTCACCTTTGTATAGTTTTTTGACAACATATAATGATTCTTAAATGTATTTTTATGTACATATACGGAGTACCTTACGAGACTACGACATATTTGCGGAAATTAAACACTACTAATTTAAGACTTATTAGGAACGAGTAATAATGACGGTCACTAACTGTCAATCACGAACACTTGCGACAGTTAAATACTCTGTAACTCCCAGTTTTAAAGTGCAATTAAGTTTCTTCACACACATATTTGGAAGTTCCTGCCATAGTAAAAGTCACGGAGCTTAACATAAGCTATCCAGAGGCATACCGTTTGTCGTTATTGGTTGATAGGCCAATTTGCCCACCCTCCTTTTGTATAAAAACAGCAATGAAAAATTTTCTTTGAGTGATGAACAATACACACCTAATTTTTTTAAATGTGCTGCCTTTTTCTACTGCCAAAGGTTGTTAGACCGAGTATAACATATAATTAGTATGACTAACTTTTGTAATACAATTGAAGCGATCGTGATTTTCGTTTTGAACTATGTACTAATTTTTTTGCAATCTACCCAGGCAATCGGTGTAAAAAGGCGTCGAGGTTTACTAATTTAGGCGCTACGTGTTGTTGAGACATCTTTTTTTTTACTTTGAGCGTTTTCCGAGAGTCATATCTATTTTATTTATCTGACTTGAATTTTATTACCAATAAACAAATTTTGAATTTTTTAGCGTAATGCTCGTTGATCTGAGCAGCTTGAGATATGCTTTATAATAATCATTGTTTCAGTTTCACAGAAAATGTCGCATACATAGTGTGGTATTACCAAAACACTGTGGTGCGCTCCCCACCGTTCTTCATTGGGATGCTTTTTGGATATATTTTGTATATGTACAGAAACGAGAGGATCATATTGCCAAAGGTAAACGTGCTTTGTAAAATACAATCTA
>JALPQI010009721.1:0-43352 GCA_025490895.1 Thaumatotibia leucotreta | reverse complement strand
GAGACAGTATCTTCAGGACTTAATAAGGTCTCTATATAATACCCTCACTGTTACTTGGAATGGTCAGAAAAGGGATAAGATTGTTTGTCCGTTTTCTTCACTTCACAAGTTAGGATTCAGATTAGAGAAAACCCCCTATAACTAAGATAAGTGTGAGTATACCTTATGTCCACCATAAAACGCGACCTCTTCAGCATGAGCGATGATGGAAGCATGCACGTGTCGAAGGTTGGCCTTCATGCGAGCCTCTTCGCCGGCCAGGGCTCCGAAGCGGGGTGACAGCATCCTCAGGACTTGGCCGGTCATGCAGATCACTATCGTCGCGAAGCCGGGCCCTGGGAGAAGAGTTTTAGTATTAATTCAAAGTGACTCCCTATACAGAGTGAAGCATGAGTCGTGAGCTACGAACAAATAAAACATGGAAGCCGCACGCCATACTAAATTGCCTATCAAAAACGGGCCTGAATTTTAGTTGACAACTGTCACCCCCTCTTCAATGCATCATGGTAATGAATTTCAATATCAACCTATAAAAACTTAAACCGCCATTTAAAAGTACTCGTAGTTGCAATTGGTCCATCAAAGTTTTGATTGGCTATAATCTATAAACATTTGTCAAAGATGTTGCGCCGAAATATGCGCGGCTTTAAAAAAAGCGATATGTCCTGCCCATCTTGGCACAATAGGCATGATGACAGGCAAGTCAAATCAGCATCTTTTTTCGAACTGTCAAAACGATCAACACTATGGAATTTTATATGAAATACTCAAAAGTGACGTCACGTTTGAGTACTGCCAAATGACCTACTCTTTGAAGTTCTTTTCAATTTATTAAATAGAAGTTCTGTACAAAAATTACTGCAATCTACATCTTAAGTAGTAATACTTTCTTCGTGTATTGTGTAGAGCATAATGTTAAATAATTTATTTTAACTACAGTCATCATCCCCATTGAACAATTGGTTTTGGGGGCATTTTTGAGCTGGTGTTAGACGTCCATATTATATATATGGCCGCAGGTCGTGAGCGTGAGACCTTTTTTTCTTACTCTATAAACAACTAACAATAAACATGATATTGATGACTGTCAACATTTGTACGCTATGAACTTTTTTACTCTTACTGAAAGAGTTGGCAAGACATCCAACGCGATGATGTAAAAAATAGAATTTTCTCCAAGTCAAAAAAATTGCCTACCCTAACTAAAATTCCTGTGCACGCCACTGCTGTCAACTCAAATCAACATCTTTTTTCGAACTGTTGAAACGATCGCTAATATGAAGTTTCATATGAAATACACAAAAGTGACGTCACGTTTAATGCCAAATGACACGAGTAAGTTCTTTCTAATTTATTAAACAGAAAGTCTGTACAAAAATTACTGCAATCTATATTTTAGTAATAACATTTTCGTGTATAATGTGTAATAATTTATTTCAACTAAATTCACCATCCCTATTGATGTCCCACAAAATTGAAAATAGTTTATTTAGTATTTTGAGTAAATGAAAGATCCTCTGCACATACGGTGGGATCCAAAGCCGAGCCCTTGCAAAGATTTTTCATTTGCGTAGCTATAGTTAAGTTTTATGTTGAGCGTACACACGGTATATATTAAAATAATCTGTAAATAATTGATATCGTGCCAATTACCCACATGACAAAGGAATCCTATGTCAATATGTAAATTCTGAGGAACTTGCCTTGCCCTTTATGGTTGACAATGCCATACGCAACGCCTTTTCGCGGGTGATAAGTTATTTATATACTTATTGAAGGTTTTTCTAAAACCACCCAACTATGATCCAATACTGCAACTATGCTCTACAATTTCAACTTCTAAATAAGCATCAGTCCCAATCTTTTTCCCTATATCCAAGTTTTTTTATAGTAAATGAGGAGTTTTTGTCTCCTCTGTCCAAATAAACGATTTTTATGATTTATTCTCTGTCAAACATCCCTGTCTGTAAAAAAGGCGACAAATTCATTATTTTAAGGGCAGCCTCAACTCTTGCATCATTTTTTACTTTGGCCCCTATTTCTACTGACAGAGATTGTTGGAGAGTATATTTACCCTTTAGTACCATTTGCCAGCTACCAAATCGTAGCCAGATTTGGTAGCTGGGTGCTAAATGGGAAGTATGGTTTCCCTCCTGGTCAGCCTGGTCAGTCCTGGCCAGCTATGAAATGGGAATAACTTTCCCACCTCGTAGCCGAATTTGGTGGATTACTAAATGTAGTTACAAATCGGTAAAGTCCTGATTTAAAGCCAGTTTCTGGGATTTCTCATTTCGAAGCTGGTTACGAAACTTTGGCTACCAAACGGTGCTAAAGGATATTTACTCAGTTAAATAAAAACAACTCACCAATGAAGATGTTGCCCTTCATTTTGCTGGAGTAGCTCGCGAGGGTCAGAACTATGAGGAGCAGGTCGAAACACGGCTTCGTCAGGGACCCGTATAAGTGTGCTACGGATTGCGTGAACACTGATACGTCTTCTGTCAGTCTGCGGACGAAGACAGATATTTAATAGTACATTACTGCAGTCGCCGGGAAAGATGGGCTTATCGGCTGAGTAGGTATGGACAGTGATACGAAGCCGGTAAGCCCATTTCACGGCGAAGCATGTATAGTGCTTTTCTCAAACATATGCAATGAAATAAAAAATACGACAATCAAAAAAAACAGAATTTAACTGTCTAGCCTGGTCATGAAAACCGACGCCATGTTTTAAAAAAATATTACTTACCGGCCTAGGCCGTTAAATTCGTATGAAAATCCTTTACTATTATCTCGAGGCCATCCGCCTGCAAAGTCATACTTTAAAGCCTATTATGACAAACATAATGACAACATTTCATTGCATGTTTGAGAAAAATATATTAGCGACCCGACATTTATTAACTAGTGCAAAACTAATATTAGAAACTTCCTCTTGGATCGTTGTGTCTATTTATTGCCCTGTGATCTTATTGCCCTGTGGTGACGGCAGTAAGAATACATTGGTCATCACCCCATCTCTTCCCGTGGATGTAGACCTAAGAATCGACTAAGGGATTGGAATGTCACTGACCAAGTGACCTTCATTTAGTCAAGATAGTATATATCATATACTGGACAGTTCGTCAGAGTAGATTTGTAATAACTACCTTATGTGCGTCTCTAATACTAACCGCTTAAACAAATAATTTCGTCTTGAGATTTCTTTAGAGACTCTTACGACACACGCAGGAGGAGTTGGGGGTGGCGACAAATGTATTCTTATTGCCGTCACCACACGGCTTCGATATTTACTTAACGATATTTACTTCAATCATAATCTTCTTTAAACTCACCTATGATCAGCATTTTCAATCCTAGCATCCAAATTCGCCACCCTATAATATGTCTGGTTCTTGAAGTACATATCATAAGCATGGTTAACCAGCCTTGTCCTGAAGGCCAAAGCCAGTCGACTCTCCAAGTATCGGATCATGGAGTTGATGAAGGTAGCTGGTATGGCGATGCCGAACCATTGGAGGAGGAGGGCTGCGAATTTCTTGAGGTCCTTTTGGACTATGTGTTTCACTGGAAGGAGGAAATTCGAGATTATTTTGGAGAAAACATTTTTATGTGTAGAGAGAACTAAAAAAAAGCTTTGTTGGAATCTAACCAAAATATGTATAGAAATATGTATAGGGGCCTAATTTCCATGAATCTAAGAGTAGGTATGCCACACAAGATTAACTAAAAGTAGAATTCGTCTGAAGCACTTATAACGGCGACTAATTTTGAGACAGTCACTTCGCAAAAGCTAAAATGTCATTCACGTAATAACATTGAAAGCAGTGCCCTTATGAACATACATAGCGTGTGTCCTGTCAGCAACGCCACTATATGCCTACGAAACCTCAGCACCATAATCTACCAGTTATTAATTACTTACTTATTGACCCCTCCAAAGCTGCCACATATATCGACAGCAGTGTCCTAGTGAGACATAACGTGTGTCCTGTCAGCAACGCCACTATATGCCTACGAAACCTCAGCACCATAATCTACCAGTTATTAATTACTTACTTATTGATCCCTCCAAAGCTGCCACATATATTGACAGAAGTGTCCTAGTGAAGAGACATAACGTGTGTCCTGTCAGCAACGCCACTTCATGGCTACGGAACCCGGGCACCATGATCTTGGCTAGGGAGACCATTTGCCGAAGGAACTCCAAATTCAGTCCTGGGACGTGTTTCTCTTCTGGTGCTGGCTCATCTGCGTCCTCCTAGAATTGATGGTTTGTTGGGGTTATTACAGTGATCGTAATTTATAGTGATCCAAGTGGTCACAAATCAGCCTTTATATTTTATTTTATTTATTTCAGTACATCCACATCATATGTATTAAACAGTACACAATAATATTAATAGTTCTAAATACTTAGTCTGATACAATATGACAATTAAGGAGTACATAACACTCTCCAAGCATGAATCTGGGAATGAGATCATAAAAAAAAACAATATTAACTAATACTAAAACTATTGTGTACATAATTTACCTACAATAGTGCCAATATCCCGAAAATACATATTTAATTAAATTTTAAACACACCTAAAACTAGAATAAATATAACTGAATATTAAGTTGGCAGTAATTTGGTTTTGAATACTGGTAGATGGTCATAGTCTGGTTTATTTATAGTCGAGACTTTAATAGTATTTTACACAATCGTGTTATAATAGAGAGCTTTTCGGTCGAGTACCGTGTTTAGGCCACGAAGCTTGCTGAGTAGCCTAAATAAGAGATTGAAAAGCTTGATTATATCATTATTGTGAACAATACTTGTTCTACGAGTCAATAAAAATAAGTAAACAAATATTTAAAATGAAATAAATACGCTGGAACGAAGTGCGGATCTTGAGGTGGCCGCTCGTTGATGTCTTTTTTGCTGGCACGCGATTGGTCAAATTTATTACAGTTGCTTAGAGCGTTGTATAATGAGTTAATTATCGTTGAGTTGCGTATATGATATATAATTTTGTGTATGTAATCTTAATTCAAACATTACAGTCGACGAGTAGAAAAATTACTAAAACTTGAGCTTGAGCATTTTTTGATATAATAAATACATACTAGTTTCTATAATATAAATCTTTTTTCTGCAGATATTTTCTTGGTTAGTTAGGAAAATAGTTCTCAAATCTATAGAGGGCAAACTCGGTGCAGGAAAAAATCCTTTAAAATGACTAACTACGTGTCATTTTTTTCGAACTTTGTATTTCCAACCGTAATACCTCTCAAAAGTTGCCTTTTTAAGTAAATTTACCGTTTATATTAACAAAATCTATCGGGGATATCACTTTTGGCCTGCTCAAGGACGTTGAAGTTTTGAAAAAATCTAAATTTCCGTATTTTTTTAAGTTCGTATTTTAATTAATCTACTGTCTTTAAACAGCTCTAAACTCTCAACAATAATAATAATAAGTTAATTACATTCAAAACTTTACGATAACACTAAATTCTGACTCTATATTTCGTTTTATACCTATTATACCTACCCCTCAAAGACACCTTCGGACAGGATTTTCTCGCTCGTACTTGCATGTTGTCGTGCTGTACCGAGTGAACACCTATTTATATTAATAGTTGCTTCGACTTAAGATTATTACATTGCATTTAGATTGTGATGAAAACCTTTTAATAATAAGAAACTACAGTATTTTTGCATACAGTGTTTTCACAAAATGACGGCGAAAAGTACTAGGGTTCAGACAAAAATGATTATTTTAGACAAGCATCCAAAAATAATTAAAGAATATATTCTTCCGACATTTGAAGACGTATTGCGACATTATGAGTGGTTGCATCTCGAAAAAAAACATATAAGTCAACAGGAACCTCCAGCAAAGATTATGATCCGCGAAGTAGCTCAAGCCGTAATGGAAGTGTGGAAATCTGCCTCAATACCAACCGTCACAGAACAAAGAGTGGGACAGTTACTGACGGCTTACCGAAATCAGTATAGACAGTTGTCAAAAAATTTTAATAGAAATCCAAAAGGGAAATCATACTTAGATAAAGTACATAATTTCACAATAAAGTCATCTCAAGTTTTTGATATAGCCGCCTGCAAATGTACCGACTATTCCATTTGTAAATGTGGCAAGTTGAAGGCGGTTCCGGTAAAAGAACGCATTTTTCTTGAAGATCAAAGGACGGTCAGGAAAATGGTCATTGGGTCAGTTGATATTCAAACAACAAAGATGCTTAGACAAAAAAATAAAAGACTCGAAGCCCAAAACAAACGAAAATCGACAGATTCAGGATCACTACCTTCAACCTCCGGCAATGTCCCCCTAACGGATTCTGAAACGGAATCTGAAAAATCGAGTGCAGATGAAGAGTACAAAACTACTTTTCAAACGACGTTGGTACAACAATCTAAGAAGAGAAAGTTTCATCATAACAATTTAGAAAATGTTGCTGAAATATGTGACCGCTACGGAATTTCGTATAGAGCTGGTGCTGCTATAGCCTCTGCAACTCTCAGTGACGTCCGGGGCAATGATGGACAATCTACAATTATTGATCACAGTAAATTGAGGCGAAAAAGGATTAAACATAGACAAGCACTGTTAAAAAAGCAAGAAATATCATCTTTAGAGGCTCTATTTTTTGATGGGCGAAAAGATCAAACATTATATTACCTCAAAGACGGAAATAAGTTATATCGTCGTGTGCGAGTTGAAGAGCATATAACAATAGTGAAAGAACCTGGATCGGAATATGTCGGACATGTGACCCCGCCTTCCGGGACATCTAAAGATATTGAGAAGTCTATGTATTTGTATTTAGCTGAAAAGAAAATAGATATGACATCATTGACGGCCGTGGGATGTGACGGAACAAACGTTAATACTGGAAGACAGAACGGTGTTATAGTTGCATTAGAAAAACGTCTTTCTCGTCCTGTTCAATGGCTTGTATGTCAATTACATGCTAACGAATTGCCTTTGCGTCACTTAATTGGACATTTAGATGGAAAAACTTCTGGCCCGAAAAGTTTTTCAGGGCCAATTGGAACAAAGCTGTCCAACTGTGAAAAAAAACCGGTAACAGAATTTGAACCCATTGCTGTTGAACTACCAATGCCATCCAATGTAAAATTAAGTACAGACCAACAGTATTTATATGATATCTGTGTCGCTGTGTCAACTGGAACAGTAAGTCCTGATTTAGCCAAACGTAACCCGGGAAAAATGTCGCACGCCCGGTGGCTCACGACTGCTAACAGAATATTACGTCTGTATGTCGCAACAAAACATCCAACTGCTGAATTAACGATACTGGCAAAATATATCTGTCAAACTTACAGTCCTTGCTGGTTTCAAATAAAAATAAACAGTTCATGTAAGGACGGAGCTAGAAATTTATGGTTTTTGATTGAAAGCGTCAAAGATTTTCCAGAGGACATAAAGGCTGTAATTTATCCAGTGATACAACGTAACGCATATTTCGCACACCCCGAGAACATACTTCTATCTATGATAACAGATAAAAGAAAGAACATCAGAGAACTCGCGTGTCGGAGAATACGTAAAGCTCGTGCTGCGAAAAAAACAAAGAGTGTGCGATCGTTTAACATACCAAAAATCAACTTTGATGCTACAGAGTATTATGATATGATTGACTGGCAGGACAAGAAACTAGTGGTAACCCAACCACCGGTATTATGTCAAATAAAAAACAGCCAGCTCAAAGATATCGTCAACAAGGGACTTTCGAAGTTGATTGATTTTCCGAAGTTTCCATGTCACACACAATCCGTGGAGAGGTGTGTTAAATTGACAACCGAGGCTGCTGGAAGTGTGGCTGGAAATAAAGCTAGGGAAGGCTATATTTTATCTAAAATTAATTCCAGGAAACGTATGCCGAAATTTAATTCAAAAAAAGATTTTAAGTGAACGTTTATAATTGACCGATTGGATACGAAATATTAAGATTTTAACCTATTTTTGTTCGAATGTACAAATAAAGATGTTTATAATATCGTTATTTTTTGTGTTTTATTTGATAATATGTAATGTGTTGTGTGATATAATATGGTTTGTAAACATAAACAAGTATTATTAATAGCTTGAGTGGGCTGTAAACTAATCATTAAATTCGCACTTTTTCTTGAACTTTAGGTCGTTTGAGCAAGCCAAATGTATATAACAAATGGATATTTTTTGACATATTTCTAAGTTTTAGACCTAAATGCAACTTTTGATAACTATTAGAACTCCAAAATAGAACTTTTTTTTTTCTCCATACTAAAGTAACACACCCTACTAACTAGTAGGTCATTATCAGTGATCGGTTTTTTGGATTCACCCGGCGGGTCTCCTATAGTAACTTGAATAATAAACTTTAATTATTTACACGTATTTCCATGTAATTTGCCATGTTACTGTTCATAATGTAATTTTTTTTTTATAGTCACACCCGTAATTTTTTATACGCGAAATCCCGCGAGGGTGAATCCAAACGATCACTGGTATACTTACAATATTCTGTTTGTTGTCAGTGTCCACATCGCCCCGGCAGAGGGCGCATTGTTCCGCGCCGCAGCGGCCGCCGCAAGTCTGACCGTTGGACCCATTCTGGAGTGACTGTAGCTCGCCATTTTTCGCTATCTGTGGATGGCAATTGCCGAAAAACAAAAGGGGTCAAAATTTGGGGCCCTTAGCGGCTCCATTTAAAAAGTGGGGTAAAATGAAACGGTTTTTTTAATGGGGTAAGACAAAAAGTCTTCCTTCTGGCGTTGTATTATAAAAATCATTACTACCTGTCCACAGGCTGTTAACTATCGACCACAGGAAAGAAAAAGTGCGTGTTCAGCTGAACTGTAGAGTCCCTCTTTCCTGTGGCCAATAGTAAGCAACTGGTAGGAGTGTAGTCGTGATTCTTAATAATGACAATAAGGGTTTAATAAGAAAATTAACTCTCATAGCCCTTAACTTTTAAAATGTCCACCGGAAAGACTCATAACATGATTTTAAGTTTGACCCTAATGCCACCCCCACACCGACGCCAACTGCGATCGACGGTTGCACCCGCGACGCTTATTCGCGTATTAGGATGTCAAACTATCTGCATATTGCTGTACATTTGTAACCATTTTTCAAATACTTTGTACAGCAGTTACAAAGTGGAAACTACGTAATTTAACTCTTTTTTTCGTAGTTTTTTTCTCCTAGATTGAATGAAGCACATTTTTTTGGGTTATTCTCGCGAAAATGCCCTGTTGGTTATTTTCTGCTGTGCTACATAATATAGTTAGTCAAAGTATATCGACAGTGACCGTTGATCATGCTCCTATTTCAAACTACAAGGCTAATTGGTTCCCTAACTTGACTTTGCCTTTGAACGAGATGATTTTTACCCCACGTAGAGAAATTATTATGTCTTTTAAATAGTATCAGGACCCCTCACCTTATAATTATTATTGTTGTTGTTACACGGTGCCTGTTTTCTCTCTCTGGTGCCATACAGCGCACACGCCGCTAATGCCACCCCCACACCGACGCCGACTGCGATCGACGGTTGCACCCGCGACGCTTATTCGCGTATTAGGATGTCAAACTATCTGCATATTGCTGTACATTTGTAACCATTTTTCAAATACTTTGTACAGCAGTTACAAAGTGGAAACTACGTAAAACGGTAGAAAATTTTAGGACGTTTTTATTTCGTAGTTTTTTTATAGATTGAAAAAAAAAACACATTTTTTTCTTGCATTGTTCTCGCGAAAATCAGATACAGCTAAAGTATGTCGGCAGTGACCGTTGACCGTGTTCCTATTTCAAACTACAAGGCAAATTGGTTCCCTAATTTGACTTTGCCTTTGAACGAGATGATTTATACCCCATGTAGAGAAATTCTTAACCTTAAATGCATGACCTTGACAAAGATTCCTTGAATTTCGAATTCTGGCATGTCAATAGAATGAAGCATACATGAGGCATAATACATACGCGAACCCGGCGGTGATAGCTGAGCGAGTATCGCCGTGCCGTGTCTCTTTTATTTACACGGGAGTACGTATCTTTTGTTCGTGTTTATAGCCGACATAGCTTAGTAGCTCGCGATGAGACCAGTGCCTTAAGAGTTCAGTGTCTTTTAAATAGTATCAGGACTCCTCACCTTATAATTATTGTTGTTGTTGTTACAAGGTGCCTGTTTCCTCTCTCGAGTGCCATACAGCGCACACGCCGCTAATGCCACCCCCACACCGACGCCAACTGCGATCGACGGTTGCACCCGCGACGCTTGTTCGCGTATCTTTGTCAATATGGCCGGCATTGTGGATTATTGTAAGATAGCTATTGTATTGTGTAATAGCGATCAGTGCTGCCTTGTTGTGTGTCACGTTTCGTCCATTTTTCTGTAACAATGAAAAATAATTGGTTAGTTACGTTTTTAAAACGAAAAATACACATTATCAGCCTATATCAGTCCACTGCTAAACGACGCCTCTCCTATTAACTATGCGTATAGGCTTTAGGATGTAAAAGCTCATAATCGCCAAGCGGATTGGTGATCGCAGTAATGTGTCCACTAAGATGACGCTGTTGCCCATCATCAATCTTTTATCAATAACTGGTCAATGAAACTTCAATCTCTTAGTCGGCTCTTGCGACACCAGCGGGAAGAGTAGAGATAGCGACAAATGTATTCTTAATGCCGCGTCATACAGTGTAAGAGGGTAGTTCTATGCGATTATTCAGTCGCAACAATCAAGTCATTACCATTCCCAAATTATTGACAAACTGCGAATAAATAGTGGAGTCCTTTTCGATTATCTTGTAGCAGACGCATGTTTGTCTGCTATTCTGGCATAATAGTCTCGTTTGCTTTTATAAAACGGTAAATAAAGTGGTGATGGTAATGAACAAAAAAAAAACGCGTAATAAAATCGCATAGAAACACTGAAGAATACATTATTTGACATTGTGTCATTGTATTTGGGTTGGATTTTTGATTTTGAAATAGTATCACAGCAACAATACACATAAGGTGTTAATCCATTAATCGAAATCTCGCACATATTTAATCTGATATGGTAAGCACACAGATGAATTTATTTAATAGGTACGTTTACCCTTTTTACTGACAGAAATTTAAGCAGTGAGTTAGAGTAATAAGGAAAGTAGTGTATCACGGTCACACTAATGTATAGTAGTGACGGACTACTTTACGTACCGAGTAAACGCTATCGTAAACATTACTTTGCAACTCGTGGTAAGCGCAGAGGGGGAAGGGTCAGCCGATTCATACGAACCATAATAATGATCTGTCAAAAAATCGTCTCAAATAATAATTGAACGGCTTTTTAGTCCGCATTCGGCAATTAATTTTAATAAGTCATCTTTCTCGCATCACATCAATCTAAAATATTATTCTAGACATCTAAAAGGCCTTAAAGGTCAAAAAAAAATTATAGGTTTTTTTCCATTGGTCTCGTAAAAAAATCGATTTAGAACAATGGCACTAAAATAACTAAAACAATAACACCGAAAAACGAACAAAACAACTTCGTTCGATTGTTTTATACTGAAGTGTAAAGCCCGTGAGAAGGGAAGTTTTAACATATTGTATGCCTCACGATTGTGTTTAATAAAATTATAAAAAACATTCAATTGTCAGTTGCGTAATGCAGAATATACACTGACTAACCAGCTGTTGTTGGAAAAGACGGTAGGTACCTACATTAAAAAAATTTTGACCGAAAGAGTACACAGGGTGTTCCACGAGCCACTGCAAACCTTAAACGGGGTGATTTAGTAGGCTATACTGAACAACTTTTACTATGGAGCTAACCCAGAAATCTGAAAAAAAAATTGCCTTTTTCGTATAAAATGTCGTGATCAATCGGTCAAAATGTATGAAAAAGACAAATTTTTTTTTAGATTTCGTGATTGGCCCCATATTAAAAGTTGTTCAGTATAGCCTACTAAATCACCCCGTTCAAGGTTTTCAGTGCCTCGTGGAACACCCTGTATACATAATACCTTTATGTTCACATAATACCTTGTAAACTGTGTGGAAGCAATAAATGATTGATTGAGTTGGCTTCTCATAGAAAGGGGAATTTTCCATCTTTTTCTACTGTTAGTCTGGTTGGCCGGACTGGCCGGAGTATTATTCTAGAAGCATGTCTTTAAAAATTCAGTTTATTTTTTGGGCTACGTATTCGAGATGAAAAAATGCATGATGAAACCAATAAGCATTAAATTATGTTTTTGTAAAATGTGTATGTACATATTTAATTTGACTAAATATTCTTATCATTAGGTACTCTGAAGATTAAAATAACAGCATTTACGTACCTTTTACTTTTTGATACTATGCACATCGCACTTATATTTATTTCCACTTATCTCATAAGTTCAAGCTTTGTCACACATGCTAGAAAGACCGCAAAATGTATTTTTGTTATATGTATTATAAAACAAAACTGTTTTTTCCTAACAAATAAGTAAATAAACCAGCCCACATATAAGTACTGTGGACAAAATAATATTGTACTTGTAAGGGCATAACGATACCCCAATTCATGGATGTATGTTACATTGTCGAGGTAGTTAAATCTGGACTAAGTGTCAGTGTGACAAAGTTCTAAGTTCAAGCAAATAAAAGTGCAACATAGAACCTTGTAATATTGAGGAAGCGATAAGTAAAAACTTCTTTGTTCGGATTGAGTGAAGTTAGTGAATCATCGGGCAATGGATCCAAAGGTTAAAACCATGGCTAATACAATATTTATGAACCGACGCATCCTTAATTTTTTTTTTCTATCGGCAGGTTCAACGCCTAAGACCGATATATCAGTCACGGTCCACTGAAGAACATAGAGCGCGCATTGAATTGAGAATATTCATTTTTGGTTTCGGTTAACACGTTCGTCGCGGGTGACACGACGTCTGTGATCAAAAAAATTATTCGTATACCATTGATAAGCATACGTGATCAAATTAACCTTATTCCTATGCCACTAGCCTATATCAAGTTCTTGCTCCTATGCCAGTAGTAAAGAAATACGATTTTTTGACACAACTGTTGTGTCGCCGGCAAAAGAGTACAAGTACAATCTATTCTGTCACACATTTCGATAAGCATAATATTGGCACTTAGTAGAACAGTACCAGAAACGAACGTCCAAAAAAGTGGTGAACCAGATGGCTCCAAGTTGGTAACAAACAACATAAAAACACTCTATGTTAATAAAGTGTAAATAATAAATAAATGAATAAATATCTTGGGACACCTTACACAAATCGACCTAGTCCCACGGTAAGCTCAATTAAGGCTTGTGATGTGGGTACCAGGCGACGATATATATATGTAAACTTAAATACATAGACAGCCATGACCAAGGAACAAATATTTGTGATAAATAAATACACAGATAATGCCCTCGCCGAGATTCGAACCCGGAACCTCCAGCTTCGTAGGCAGGGTCACTACCAACTAAGCTACGGAGGCTGACAAGTATAAATTGAATAAGCGTTTAAAATGAATAACAAAGTTTAAGATACCTAGAAGAATATTGCAGGCGGAAGTACATTATCACCGCCAAAACCCCAATATAGTGTGAAGAGCCGAATAAATATTGAAACACGAACACGCGAGTGATTCACGCGACCGCCGCACGCGCACGTGTTTCGACGCGGACAGAAACTAGATAACACACACACACACACACACACACATCATTAGCCTATCTATAGGTACACTGTTCAACATAGGCCTCCTATTACCAACGCGTATGGACGCATTAGGAGATAATACCCATAATCACCACGCTGCGCAAGCGGATTGGAAATCGCATTGTGTACTATGATTTGATAATGCTGCTGCCAATCAATGTTCAATAGGACGTACTTATGCAAAAAAGAACCAATCTACACGAATTTGTCATTGTAAAGATTGTCTTTTTTTGTTTTGAGGTGTTAATTAGAACGAAAAAATGTTGTGGGTTCGTTCTCTTTTGCATAACTACGTCTAATTTTATAAATGAATCGTAAGTTCTCGAGTGGCGGCCATGTACCGGAAGGTGCAGCGTGGGTAGGCCCCCCACAAGGACTGATGACCTGGTGAAGGTCGCAGGAGTCCGTTGGCTGCGGTGGCGCAGGACCGGTCATTGTGGCAATTTGGGGGAGGCCATTCAGCAGTGGACGACTTTCGGCTGATATGATGAAGATGAAGTGACACTTCAAAACCCTTACGACACCCACGGGACGTTTTGGGGTGATGAGTAGTGATTCATGTACGGTCAAAGACAAAATAAGATGTACACAAAAATGTTCAAAAAATATGTCCCAGTGCACTCTAATTCAATAATAAGAACGTCGTAACATATTTATGAGCGGATTCTTTCGATACTTATTTTTGCACTTGACTGTGTTCTTATTGCCGTCACCACGTGACACTTCTAAATGACACTTGTATAATAGTCCAACTCACAGATGATCACATAAAATATGTCTATACATTTACATATCATATATATCGGTATCGGTCTACATATATAATGTGTTCTTACGTATTTGTCATGTCATGCAAAGACTAGTTCGTCTCTCTTTGTGGAGTTAATGAAATGAAACACTTGGCATAAAGTAAGAATTTCGTATCGATCTTTAATAATTCCACTGTTTTGTAGATTTCTTTATATCATCGTCAAGTCTGACCTCAACCTCAATGTACAGTTTTTTTCCCTATCAAACCTTTTTTTTTAAACGGCAAAAGCGAAGAAAAGAGCTACAGTCTGGGTCGCGTTTTATAAAGTTACAATTTACAAATTCGCTGTTTGCCTCTCTTTCTAGCCAATATGTGCGTGCGTTAGAGAGGCAAACAGCGAAATTGTAAATTGTAACTTTATAAAACGCGACCCTGGTTGTAAACAGCCAACCGTAGACTATGAACCTCTATACAGTCCAGAGATAACTTGAGGATTGTAAAAGGGCCGTGAACTTCGGAGGGTCGTTGTCCCTTTATAACTTCTTTGTGTGTTATTTGCCAAGACTCGAGTCAATATAATATTTGTAAAGGCAATAAGGAAAGGATCAAAAGACTTATACAACGCAATATATGTCAGTGCCTACGAACAAATAAAATATGGGAGCCGCACGTCATTCTAAATTGTCTTTCAAAAACGGTTCTGAATTTTAATTGACAAGTGTCACCCCCTCTTCCATGCATCACGGTAATGATTTAATGAATGTCAATATCAACCTATGAAAAATTAAAGCGCCATTTAAACATAGCTGTGATTGGTACATTAAAGTTTTGATTGGCTGTATTCTAGAAACATTTGTCAAAGATGTTGCGCCGAGATATGCGCGGTGTTAAGAAAACCGCTATCTCCTGCCCATCTTGGCACAATTGAACAATTGTTTTTGGGGGCATTTTTGAGCTGGCGTTAGACGTCCATGTTATATATGGTCGCAGCAGTGCACATAATAAGGTATCTTATCACGAATATTGAAATAGACCTTATGTTCTTTTTAATAAAGTCCATTTTAAGCACCGTGATAAAGTAACCTTTCCATGTGCACTGACACATATTTGGATTAATCAAGTATTGTAACATTGTCATGCAAGCAACGCCGCGGCATAATTATACTGGGCACATTTCCACGCGACCTCTGCCAGAGGAAAACGCTGGTTGGTAAGGCTGTGGCTTTATATGCGACGGGCGGTGGGGCGGAAACTCATTAATTGAAAGTCCAGGTTTTTAACCTTCGGCATTCGAGGTGGGGTATACCCTCATACCCTGGGCTATAACCTAAGTTAAAAACAGGAACATTGTGTACATTTGTGGTAAGTTGAAGTCCCCAAGAGTTTTAAAAGGGCTTGTGTAAATATAAATACGTTACATTATGCGTCGTGGTAAGATAAAGGAAGATATCAAAATGCTCTGCACAAAAAATATTACTTTTCATAGACTATATTTCGCTTTTATTCGTGAACGCCCAAACAGTTTCATATTACTTTAATTTTATTACATACTTTAATAACCACAGATTATTCAAAATAAATAATTCATTGAAGGTAACAAATACGTAAAATGATAATCCAAGCAACACATGCCCACATGCTTTATTTCGGCACTGTTGTAAATGCCATATTCACAGAGTAACTGAACACGTTTTAAGTCATACTTATAATGTAAATGGCCATGTTAGCTTAAAAATGTATAATGTTAAGTGTTCAAAAATATCGGAACAACGCCAGCAGGCTTAGCACATGATTGGTGCGACAGTATGTCACCGCGAGATAGATCTCCCGTCCTTCACTAGCTATATTCACAAAAGAGGGACGGATAGACTATCTCGCGGCGAGATACTGTCGTGCCAATCATGTGCTAAGCATACTGTATATATTTTTCAGCTGTAGATACTGCGTGTATAAGGAGATTTAAAGACTTAACCTTCTGTACTGGCTGTACCTCTAAAAAGCCTACACTAACAGGTATGCTGCAAGTAACTTAGCCACTCACATGCTTTGATTTTTGATATAGACTTATGTCTATGTAACAAAAGCTACATGAAGCATGTCAGTGGTTAAAACGCTAATCGCTACTCTTTTGACGTGGCTTCATGGAAGCTCCTAGATCAGCCTTAGAGAAACGCCGATAACCTCGCTCGATAGCGTGCGCGTGAGTTCCTCTTTCGTTACCCAGCTCTATAACTAGCTTTATTAGTGGTTTAACCTTTATTGCGCAAAGCATTCACTTATCATAACTATAATATATCTGGGCGGATTTTTATTTTGTAATTGTTTTTTCCGCCGTGTGGTGACGGCAGTAAGAATACATTTGTCACCACCCCAACTCCTCCCGCGGGTATCGTAAGAGTCGACTAATGGATTTAAGTGTCACTGACCACTATTTGATAAAAGATTGATGATGGGCAGCAGCGTCATCATAGTGGACACATTACTGTGATCGTCAATCCGCTTGCCCAGCGTGGCGATTATGGGCATTTACCTCCTAATGTGTCTATTCGCATATTTAATATTTATATGGATATATAAATAATATGTCGTATTTATATGGATTCCGGCTGTGGAATCCACATCCTTTTGAGGTTTTACAGAGATACAATCAAAGGAATATAGTTACGAAGCACTTACGAAGATAATTTTGGTCAAGGTTCCCTGTCATAGTAACGCTGAAATCAAAAGGACGATAGTGTGCTACAATTTGATTTTAACATCACGTTTGACATTGTTCTACAATGGAGTCAGGATTCAATGTTGTCGATACATATTATAAACCTTAAAAATTCGCAAAACTCGATTTCTAAGATAAGGTAAATTATATTTCGTCGTTGAGATTGCCAATTCCGTTATGTGTAAATTTCAAATTTGACAAAAGAAGACTGTAAACATATGTCATTTGGATTGATTTTTCAGTTCCTGAAATCGTGCACATAACGGAATTGGTAATCTCAACGACGATTTGAGGCTTTTCAGTCTCTAGCGAAGTATTAAATAATGTAATTCACAAACGGCTATCAGAATTAACAATCCGATGATAATCTTTTATGACAAGTAATTTTGTTATTACAGTCATTAGAGTTTATTAGGAAGACATAAAATTAAACAAAGATTTGTTCGACAGTATATGCATAAAAGACAACCTTTAACGAATGTAAAGGTAAAGTCGTATTCCTCAAGTTTTAGTAGGTATTATTAACATTTTGCGGAACAAGTAAGAATATTTATAATTTATACAGGGCGTCCCAAAGTTCGTAGATAGCATATTTTGCTGAAAGAAGACTTTATTATATTTAGAAAATTAAATAATACTGCATTAAAAAAAAACCAAAAAAAAATTTGCTTTTTCTAGGCATCTTACTACTTTAAAAAAAAATTTTTTTTCTTAATTTTTTTCTGTCATTCGAAATAATGGATAAAAAATAACAATTTTCCTTAAAAAACATAGTATCTAAAACTAAAAGAATAACCAAAAAAGTTTGGTTCAAATTTGAAAAAAAATTGTAGTTCGATTTCCGGGTGAAGCAAGTAATTTTTTGAAAAACTTTGAATGCAAAATTACTAAATTTTAAAAATAACATAAAGTGTTCTTTCAGCAAAATACACTATCTACGATATTTAAGGTACTTGTCCTTCATGTCCCATAACTTTAGGACGCCCTGTATTGTATTGTAGTATTAAGTAGTGTGGCTACTGGCGAAAAAAATAAAGCAGAAAGCAAAATATTTAGTTAATACAATTGAAAATCATTTGATTTGTGTTTTCACAATACGTTCAAATAAGAATATATTTTTATGGAATATTTGATTCGTGATTTTGAATTAGGCCATCCATATACATATACCAGACCCTAAACGTATGGAAACGGTTAATGGAATAACGGAATAATGGAGGGTTAATGAACACTAAATGAAATTATTAAAGATTTGCAGGCGGCGATAAAAATATCTAAAGACACAAAATAGTACATTTCCTAACTAGTACGGGAAAACTTTTTTTTCGGCGAGAGTGAAAGCCCGAGTGAAACGAGGGCGACAATTACCCGAGTTCAAAAAAGTTTTTGCACGTGTAAGAGACCATTTTTTTTTAACAAGTGCGTCAAAAAGAGAAATAACCGCGCGCGAAGCGTGCGCAAAGTTCATTTTTGCCCACTAGTTAGGAAAAATATATGTTATTTAAAACAAAACCAATGACCGATCAAAATCATAAATCATACATAACATTCGCTAGCTTCGAATGGCAAAAAACGGCACAGATAAGCTAAGACAGACGTTACATAATTCATAAGTAACAAACCGGAAGAGTAAGTGGGTTTGTGGCACATCGCCCGAGAGGAACCGCTGTTATGTCACTTCTGTGACTCGATACTTATGCACTAAGTCCAAGTTTAGAACCTGTGTTTAGACAACTTTCACTTTTTTTGTTTTTTTTTTTTTTTGTAGTATACGTAGATAGTCTGGCGAACCCGCTTGCAAGTTAAAAAAAGCCGGCAATATTAGAAAATGTGGGTGCAAATGTGGTTGGTTGATTTTTATGAATTTCAACTATCGTAATACAAGCCGGCAATAAGAATACATTTGTCGCCACCCCAACTCCTCCTGCGGGTGTGGTAAGAGTCGACTAAGGGATTGAAGTGTCACTGACCATTATTTGATAAAAGATTGATGATGGGCAGCAGCGTCATCATATTTGCATATCCGCTTGCCCAGCGTGGCGATTATGGGTATTTTCCCCTTAATGCGTTTATACGCATAGTTAATAGGAGAGGCCTATGTCCAGCACTGGACTATCATAGGCTGGTGATGAATACACTCAAGTGCAAAAATATGTATCGAAAGAATCCTCTTATAAATATGTTACGACGTTCTTATTACACCGAAATAATATGTTAACACTAATAAATATCAATAATTTTAACTAAAAACGTACGCGGTATGTTTTAAGATTATAAGTTCGTAATAAATGCAAGATTGTGTTCTCAAAGTGTGTGATTATGGAATAGGTAATACAAATTTTAAAGTTTGTTTACATATTTTTAGATCTACTGATGATTGGTGAAGATGTATTTTTTCTCTTTAATAAGAACACCCGCTTAATATTTAAGCTCTAAATTCCTTCACTTTACTGCGCGAACTGAAAAAAAAAATCTACACGTTCCATGCATTAATGAAGTCAATTCATAAGCCCTTCATTCTTCACCTCTGCACTACAGGTTTATAAAAATAACAGAAACTATATAATCTTCATCAATTTACGATGTTCCAGGTTAATTGCCTTAATAACAGCCATATTTTCAAGATATAATCTCTTCCGTTACCTTGTGTAAGATTATTTTTATGACAAATTGAGGAAAAAACAGTGGAAGAAATTCGCTACTGGTTTTTTTATGTGACGAAGGTAGACAACTGAGCTCTCAGCCCACCTGATGGAAAGCAGGAACTGAGGCCCATGGACATACTCGTAGTGACCAAAAAATCGCCTATGCGCTGCCTACCCTGAGGACTTAGATGGATTGCCTCTATGCCAGTAATTACACCGGCTATCTTGACCCACAAACCGAAACACAGTACTAACTATTTACCGGCAGGTTAACGGGTAAGACGGTGGTAGCTGGGTCAATATTCTTTTCGTTATCTTATTTTGTGTCCCAAAAAAACGTTACGTAGTGGTGATTTTGGTATGGTCGAATACTGATTCGAAACAGCAACTAAAAGCTTGACAGAGTGGTATGAAACAAGACAACGAAAATAATTTTCAGCTATCCGGGCGGACCCTGCACGAGGTCCTACCACCAGCAAGCAAGGTGGGTAGCAAGAGTAGCCATGAGGGTCGACCCTGAATGTGAAAATTTTCGAGCCTCTCTCACTCCATCACATCACATAATCAGCCTATCTTAGTCCACTGCTGGACGTAGGCCTCTCCTATTAACTATACGTATAGACGCATTAAGAGGTAAATCCACAATTGCCGCGCTGGGCAAGCGGATTGGCGGTCGCAGTAATGTGTCCACTATGATGCTGCTGCCTATCATCATTCTTCTATCAAACAATAGTCACTAGTACCAAGAATAGTGACACTTCAATCTCTTAGTCGACTCTTACGAACCGCGGGAAGAGTTAGGATGGTGACAAATGTATTCTTACTGCCGTCACCACACACGGCAATGATCTCTCACAGTGACACTTTTCTTAACTGATGACCGCTACTCAAAACTCATTATAAAATCCAGAAACCTTGGCATAATATTCTAAAATGTTAATATTTTGACTCTGAACCTTGGTGTAACCTTGACATAACTGTTTTGTAACTGATTTAAAATTAAATAATAAATTATATTTCGTAACTTATAGTTAAATTTTAATAAATGAAAAAGTAAATAAATCTTAATCCCACAACGTCGTAACAGATGTGCTCACCACAGAAAAAATTAACTGCGAAAGAGTCTCTAAGAAGATTTATTTTCTATGGTAAGCACATCTGTTACGACATTGTGGGATTATCAGCATTGTAAAAAAGTAGCACCAATATCAATGTGTTTAATTATAT
Source organism: Thaumatotibia leucotreta (assembly GCA_025490895.1). NCBI lineage: Eukaryota > Metazoa > Arthropoda > Insecta > Lepidoptera > Tortricidae > Thaumatotibia > Thaumatotibia leucotreta. Next base: position 22,279 of record JALPQI010009721.1, on the reverse strand, counting down.
GTGTAATGTGTTAAAACAAATCGATGTTTTCTAATCATAAATAATGCTTCTATTTTAATTATGTTATATGGATAACAATTAGCTTTAGTGCAATGGATGCTGTAGTTCATTGTGAGAGCAATATGAATTCAAACGATTTCGTAGAAAGCTGAAGAAAAGGCATTATGCACCACATCTCGATATTTAGGAATAACAGCGAAAGCCAAATTATTACCTGGTAGAATTCTAAGTATGAAGTGCTAAACTGCTAAATTCAAATTATAACAAGATATGTTTTTGGATTGTAGAGTTATTCCTAACAAGCAATGACCTCTACAATAATTTTCAATGAAGCCTAGAAAACTACAAGACTTTAAAATGTTAGAGTTTTTTTTAAAGTAATTTGTTGATTACGAACAACACTGCAATTCAAAATAATACCTGTTTGTAATTTGAATTCTAGTGCTTTTCATACTTAGAATTCACATTACGACTAGGTAGTATCTTGAAATGCAGCGTTATTCAGTTGTCAGCCTCCGTAGCTAATTGGTAGTGACCCTGTCTACGAAGCTGGAGGTTCCGGGTGCGAATCCCGGCGAGGGCAATGTTTGTGTATTTATTTATCATAAATATTTGTTCCTTGGTCATGGCTGTCTATGTATTTAAGTATCTACAATATGTATCTATCTATTATATATATCGTCGCTTCGTACCCACATCATAAGCCTTAATTGAGCTTACCGAGGGCTTAAGTCGATTTGTGTAATATGTCCCAAGAGATTTATTTATTTTGATGTTTATTTACAACGATAAACGTCGATATTTTGATACTAACCTGTTCTAAGGTCATAGAAGGCCCACGTGTACTTCGATCTTGACCCACAGATATACCATAGAGGTCTAAACTGGGCCACGACCTTACACGAGGACGGAGCTTTGGCCTTATACCCGCTACATATGTTTTGATTTATTTGTTTATCGATAAAAATATTTTAAAGTGGTAAAGCATTATGTACCTACCTACTAAACAGTGAATCGTGATGCAAGGACTATAAACTCTACTAATCATCATCATCATCATCAGCCCATGATAGACCACTGCTGGACGTAGGCCTCTCCTATATACAGGGTGTTTTTTTTTCGACCGTTCAAATTCTACGTAGTGAATGTGTAGGTCATACTGACCAACTTTTACTATGGGGACAAAGTCGAAATCGCGAAAAAAAAATCAGCTGTTTCATACATTTCGGCCGGCGTAATGCCGCCAATTTGTATGAAACAGCTGATTTTTTTTTCGCGATCTCGACTTTGTCCCCATAGTAAAAGTTGGTCAGTATGACCTACACATTCACTACGTAGAATTTGAACGGTCGAAAAAAAAACACCCTGTATACACGCATTAGGAGGTAAATGCCCATAATTGCCACGCTGGGCACGCCGATTGGCGATCGCAGTAATGTGGCCACTATGATGACGCTGCTGCCCATCGTCAATCTTTTATCAAATAATGGTCAGCAACACTTCAATCCCTTAGTCGACTCTTACGACACCCGCAGGAGGACTTGGGGTGGTGACAAATGTATAATATATAAAAGTAACTCTATTAATAGTAATTATTTTTTTATGGAATATACCAAATTATATAACGGTCGACAGTGACCCTATCTATGAAACTGGAGGTCCCGGGGGAATACTTCGAATCCCGGTGAACACTTTTCTTTGAGTAGACTTATCATTGGGCGGATTTTTAGTTCGTTGTTAGTTTTTTTAATTTCCAAATTTGGACTTTTTACATTTTTTCTACTCGGAATCACGAGCTCTTTCGATCCTGACAGAAATAAAAAAAGTGTCCCAAAAAAAAATCCATTAAGTTACTAGTTACATTTTTCGTACACTTTCTTCGACCGTAACTCAATGGAAGACAAAAAAATGTATGGAATTCTCGGGACACTTTTTTCTGCTCATGAGGATCGAAAGAGCTCGCGATTCTGAGTAGAAAAAGTATGAAATATCCAAATTTGGAAAATTTAAAAAACTACAACAAAATAAAAATCCGCCCCATTATCACAATAATCAAGTCAATATACAGGTTGTTTTTTTATCACCGGCCAAAATTTACAAGGTTAATTCTGGGGTCATTTTCGCCTACAAATATATCAGGGTATCAGGGTTTGTATGGAACATCAGATTTTTTTTTCGAATCGAATGTCGGTCCCATAGTAAAAGTTCATGAATATGACCACAGAACTCAGAGTTTGGCCCTTGAGTAAAAATCGTATTAATTAACACGTTCGACGCCGGTGACACAGCGTCTGTGATCAAAAAATTCTGACTCCTATGCCAGTGACACACATACGTGATCAAAATTACCGTACTCTAGTGCGACTAGCATAAATCAAGTTCTTACTCCTATGCCAGTCGCATCGAAATACGAACATTTTTGACACAAGTGTTGTGTCGCCGGCATAGGAGTACAATCATTTCGGTCACACATGCGTGTCACTGGCATAAGAGTTCTAATAAGAAAATTTCGATCGGTGTAGAACTAGGATTAAGTGAAACAGTACCGGGGGCGAACGTGTTAAGTAACCAGTAAGACAGTATGTGTGACATATCAAAACGTAAACAAGCTTAGGCTTGTAAAAACAGTAATATTTCTCTAATATTAGTTGACTTCAAAACAATCGGTAATTCCTGTAAGTAAATATGTTTTTGTTTGATGGACGCGTCATAATTACGCATTACAAATATTATATTGACTGTTTACAGTTTTGCAAATAAGTATTGTTAGCGGCATTTTGAATGGGGCCTTGGAATGACAGCTCATGTCATGGCAGTCAGCTGTCACTTAGGGTTGCCAACCACAGATCACAGATATGCGGGACATTTGCGAATAAATTGCGGGACTTGTCTACAAAATGCGGGACGGGAATGACACTAACATTAAAAAACAATGCTTAGTTTCAGATCGGTTAAATTTTGATGCACAATCGCAATCATTCATATTTTGACGTACATATTTTGATACACGTTCAGTGTACGGTGCTCCGGGGCTATAGTCGCGAATGACTGGGTACATACAAATGAACATGATGCAATCTTATTGCTTTCATTTACGTATTCATTCATATTATTATTTTAGTATTTCCAGTTTAGTATGCCCTGAAAAGCGGGACAACTGGCGTCCCGCGCGAGCCTTCAAAGTCAAAGTGATAGACAAACTATTCTTTATTCAAGTAAGCTTATTAATAAGCATTTTCGAATCGTCTGACATTATCAAGAGAGAGAAAAAATGCGGGACCCATACTTTAGGGCCCCAGAAACGGGACGTCCCGCATATAGCGGGACAGTTCGCAGCCCTAGCTGTCACGATGCCTTTCCTGCGAAATCAGTAGCGTTGGTCGTATACAGGCCGTCCCAAAACTAAGTAACATGAAGCGAAAGTAAATATCGTAGATAGCGTAATTTGTTGGAATAAGACTATGCTATTAAAAAAAATACTAGGGAATCGAACCTACCTCCATAATGAAAAAAATATGCGAATTACGATTATTTTAATTTCATTACAAATCATAGAATACTTAGTGCATTGTTACATTGAGATTATCTACTGATATTGTTCAAAGCTGAAACTTATTTGGTGTTTTTAACTGTTTGTGTCGTCGTCATTTGCCGATTTCTGTGACGCAAATAACAAAAAAATCTTCCTGCTTCAACATGACGTCCAAAGAACAATAAAAGTAAGACTTGGGGACATTTTTTTATCTCATTTCAAAGTGCTTAAGATTCTAAGCAAGTATACAAAAAAGTTAATTGATATCTTCACGTTGACCAAGGGCGGCCATCTGTGAGGGTTTGCCTGTATTTGTCCTAGTTTGGTTCGGGCAGGATCTAAAAAAGTATCCGGGGAAAACACGGACATTTTTCAGATGAAGAAATACTGAATTTCAGTATTTATCTTCGTTATTGTGTACAAAGTGAACTCCGGGGAAAAAGGGGATTTTTTGGCACCTGAACAGTAATATAATAATATTTTTAGTAGGTACAGATGGTGCTTTTTTTACGCGCTAGTGCGAGAATTGGCTCATTTTACGTCAGCTCCAAAACTTTGGAGGGCCATCTGTACTAAAAAACGTCGTACTAGACACGAGAAAAAAGGAAATTCGTAATTCGTGTCGATTTAAAACATCGCCACTCGTTTGGAATTTCATGTTTTTCGCACTTGTGTCGTAATGTACTATTTTGACTAGGACTGTATATTATATTTGGTAGTTTTCGAGCGTCGTAAACTCCTCATTGTAAAATCATTACCCTCTTTTCATCATGAATAACATAAAAAGCTACTTGAAAATACTTTTCACATCAACATAATGCCCTTGTCAGTATACTAAAGTAGCGGCATCGTAAGAAGTCGTTTTTGACAGCTCACAATAGTGTTGTGAAACGCTCGATTTTACCGTCGTAAAATTTTCAGTCAAGTGCGAAAGGGCGTTAGATCTGGTACTTGCCATTGAAAAAGTTTAATTAAAAAAGTGTTAGGTAATCCGAATTAAAAAAGTGTTTGGTAATCTTACTTAGAATCATTAGCAGGCAGCGAAACTTTGGAGCCGGTGACGTCATAATGACGTAAAGTCGCATTTAGGTAAGATGTTTTATAGGACGGATAGGACGTGACCTCTATAAGCAAAATTCATAGCAAACCACTCCCAACCCACGTTGGCAAACTTGCGTGCTGCTAGCTCAGAGTGCAATGTAGATATGCCAAATAGAGAAATGCCGTAAATACAGTATATAAACTCACTAAAACCATTTATTAAAATCAGAGCACATCTAGGTGATAAATAACGTAGTGGTATATAAATTATTATTCTACGAAAAATAAAATTATACGTGATTTTATAATTGAATTTGTAATTATTATGTGCTTACTATTATTTTAACATAATTTTAATTTTTTATTTATTTTTATGATGTAACTAGTAAGTGAATTGGTGTTAATACTAGCTTATGTGAATAAATACATTGAATTGAATAACAATTATGACATTTATCTGGTTGTCAAGTTCCACACAGTCTGTAAAGCCGCGTATCCACCGGGCACACGGGCTCGCGAGGACCTGTCGAAACCATGACAAACTTTTAGAAAATATGTGCGTACCTACTATTATAGCAATTATTCGTACCTCCATAAAAAAAGGTTTACTTATTTATTTCGATTGACGTATCGGTAAATTGCAGCAACCGCAGTAACATCACTATTCCGTTCAGGCAACAATGAAGTTTGACATTTGCTCCATTATACCAACTGTCAAATTTTTACAGAACTTCATGTGCAAACAAACGTCAAAAACGACTTCTTACGATGCCTCTACTGTAGTTAATCATTCACTATGAAAAATTATCGAAAACTAATGACTTCCATTCACTAGATGTATACCGCAGAAAGATAAAAGAAATAGGTAGGTACCACCTGACAGGCCGTATGCTTGTTTGGTGTTATATTATTTAAAAAAAATCGGTGTAGTGCAAGTCCAACTCGCTACGATGGGTTCCGTTCCGTGCCATTAAGAGGCCGGTATGGATTTTTAAAATGAGAGTCGTTAATAATGAATGAATGCATATAACTTGTCATTTGATAAAGTGAACTATTGGTATTCCAAATAAAAATGTTTTGACAAATATATTTATTTTTAGTATCTAAAAACACGATTAAAAGCAAATTTGTTTCGCGAGGACGTTGATTCATAGTATTCATACAATAGTTACTGTATGGTACTGGAAAATGGAAAATTATCTAGATAATTCGATGTAAATTTTACCATCCGATATGTACACCTAACTGGTAAATTTATGCAATTTTATATTGGTTTTTGTGACAAACCTGGTGCATATCAAATCTTACTTATTTTTGAAATATAAAATATTTGCCATGTTCATCTTCTTAAATAAATGTGAATTACAGTGATTACTTCTAAAAAAGAAAAATATAAGTATATTCATTTTGAATTTCGAAAAATGGTCATGTTGTCATTTAAAAAATCCATGTGGCAGATAAAAGAAAAATTAAGTTTTAGTCAGAAAATATAGCCGATACGTTAGTTAATTAGATTTAGGTAAAAAATAGTTTTATTATTTTGCCCATTTTTTAAATACGTTTTTTTTTTAAACTGCTCATATCGGCTTTTCGCTCTTTTTGTATTGATGTAGTGTCAAAACCATTCCAACAGACGGATGGACAGTCAAATCTACCAGGTTTCCGATTTTACCGTTACAGAACCCTAAAAATAACCTCCATTGACACAGTAACGCACATTCGCACAATAAGTGGGAAATAAAACAGTCGACCAAAAGCTACCACTTTCTCTAACCGAGGAAAGTACTAAGTAAATGCTTGAACGTTTGTTTACTTCGACTTAAATATTTGTCGAAAAGAAAGCCTAGACTTCGCGAATAAATGCCACCTTGTTTTCTATTTGTTGTAAAATTGGTCATGTAAACTAATATTGACTATACTGTTCGGCAGTAGGAAAGAGAAACAATGTAAACAAAACTAAACTACACTGTAACAAAAAAAGTTGATTCACCCATTAATTACTCATCAAAAGAACAAAAAGTAAGTAGTAGTAGTATAGAAAATTATTAACATGGAGTATGTAATCAAAATAGTCTTGGTAGGTCCCGCATTTCTTGGTTAGGTACCTAATTTTACGAATTTATCATCTGTATGAGAATAGGGCGTACTCGTGGATAAACATTTCGTGTAGATGTTTCGTTTTGTCAATCCATCGATTTTGCTAGAAAAATATCTAGATATAGTAGTTACACAGTTCAGTAAAACTTAAATCTTTATATGTACTTTATAAATGTAATTTGCAAACAGATTCCAAATTTCCCACCATAAAAGCTACAATTTTTTATTTTATTAATTGGACGTATATTAATTAAATTTAACTACATCCCAATGTTTCAAACAGTTAACAAGGTTCCTAGTCTGACAAACAAATAATAAATTAATTAATTTCAATAATTATTAGAAAACGGTGCAATGTATAATATAAATACTATTCCTATTTAGCAACATTGCGAACTCAGTAAAAACGAAGTCAAATTATAAACATTAAACAAAATTGCATAAACGCAACTGACATTGAAAAAACTCTGCCAAGGCGATCTAGTCAAAAATCGACTTACCGAATATCACAATCCAGTAAATTTACAGATATCACAAACATACACACACGACACGATTTCGTCGCGATTAGTCGCAGGTTTTAGTCGTTCTGCGATTGTCGTGCGCGCGCCTCGGCGATAGTCGCTCGACTGGTGAGATAAGTAGTATGACGGAGTTCTAATCACGTTTACAATCTGTATCCGCAAGGTTATATGTAGATTTGACGTATCGATCGGATTAAAAAAGTTTTCTGTGTTAACACGTGTGTGGAGGATGTCATTTTGAATTTAGTCCATTTAAAGTGCAAGCGCCAAAAAAGAAACCCAGGGCTGGAGTTTGTTCGGGTAATATAGGCATATCGTCACTACTTTGAACAAACCACGTATCTCATACTCCTATTCAAAGCAGAAACGTAGTAAGTCAAAATAACATACATACTTTACGACATTTTTCTCTTGGCTTATAGTACCAGATACAAGTTTTTTTAAGTAGTGACGGACGATATGCCTTTACTTTCGTCAGGTGGATTTACACCAAACGAACGTATATGCTCATTCTATCCCCCACTCAACGAAATCAAAAAATTTCGACGAATTTCGTAGAATGAGGATAGAATGAGCATTCGCTCGTTTGGTAAATTCACCTTATAGATTCTGGAAATTCTAAATATGTAATTATCTGCGACCATATATAACATGGACGTCTAACGCCAGCTCAAAAATGCCCCCAAAAATAATTGTTCAATTGTGCCAAGATGGGCAGGACATGGCGCTTTTCTTAACACCGCGCATATTTCGGCGCAACACCTTTGACGAATGTTTATAGAATATAGCCAATCAAAACTTTAATGGACCAATCACAACTATTTTTAAATGGCGGTTTAAGTTCTTATAGGTTGATATTGACATTCATTACCGTGATGCATTGAAGAGGGGGTGACAGTGGTCAACTAAAATTCAGGACCGTTTTTGAAAGGCAATTTAATATGGCGTGCGGCTTTCATGGTTTATTTGTTCGTAGGTTGGTTGTTATGATATTATAAATAACATTTAACGGTTGAACTCACGTGACTACGCGCTACATGTTTCAGTACGTGCTTTACGACGCGAGGCGTGGACCTGAGGCTCAGTGCTTGAAAATGGGGACCTAGGCTCTCCGAAACATGTCGCGCGTAGTGACTAAATACACGTGAGCTTAACCGTTTAATTAAATTTATAGTTATTATGTCTCTTTAGCGATAAGGCCACCTTTTGTTTACACCTTTCAAACGTGTACTTTTATTATTTTGTTATGGATTTGTATTTCAGATGCAATAAAGAGTTATTTTATTGTATTGAATGTCTCACAAAAGTTTAAATTAACTAAGGCCAATGCGGGTAAGACCGTCTATCAGGAAAGTCCGTCTACCAACTGATTTCCACCCCTAACTCAACAATATAAGACGCTTATGACGGACTTTCCTTACAAATAAAATATGCTAGACTTACCCACACTGGCCTTATATATGATACGAGTATTTCTTTTAATTCATAATTTGTATTATCTTTATAACAACCACGTCGCTAAGATATAGTAATGTCAAGAGTCATTATTTGTAATTACACCTTCGTAGCTTCACTCTCTTCAATAACATTTTGAAAACATAGGGCGCCTTTATTGTGAAGGATGACTTCATTTTAATTCTTAGTCATTTGTTTAAATATTTTTGCGTATAGTTTAAATTATGCAATGAGGGTTTTTGATATTTTTTCTGCCACGAGGCGGCATATACAATATACATACATACAGTGTGTGGCCTACAACCGGGGTGAAAATTTAAACGGTGCATTAATAAGCTGATCAACAATCATTTCCACATATTGTAATAAAAAAAAAAAAAATTTTTTGTAATTTTTTGTTCATGTATTTTTCATTATTATGGGTTCATTTACTTGAATTAAAAGTTATCAATAACTTATCATTTTTGAATCATTGAAAAATGTACAATTTTTTTTTAAAACCGTATCAAATTAGTGTAAAAATGCAAACAAAATTATTGTTATGACTTCCTACCTGGTATACTATCAAGATGTCTTGCGACTGACAAGCTACGACATCGTGATGCCAAGATCCAGTACTAAAGGTCCATAGCTTTGAATGACAATATCTCCGAACTTAACCACTTTGAAACACCGGGACCTTTACAGGATTATTGCTGATAGTCTAAGGAGTCACTCATTTCATTTTTCTCCCGTGTTAAAGACCACACACTGTATAGATACTTACATACATACACAGCCACGACCAAGGAACAAATATAAAGGTGCATGACCAAAAGAGCATTCGCTGTTCTATCCCCAACTCTACGAAATGAACGAATCACGTTTCGTGTCAAGGTGCATGCAGACCAAAAGAGCATTCGCTGTTCTATCCCCCTACTCTACGAAATTCGATCGTTACACGAAACGTGATTCGTTGATTTCGTAGAATGGGGGATAGAACAGCGAATGCTCTTTTGGTCTGCATGCACCTTAACGATCTAATTTCGTAGAGTAGGGGGATAGAACGGCGAATCCTCTTTTGGTCTGCACGCACCTTTAGTAATAAATAAATACACAAATAATGCCCTCGTCGGGTCGGGTTTCGAACCACCTCCATTTTCGTAGGCAGGGTTACTACTACTACCAACTAGGCTACGAACAACGATACAAAGGAAAAATAAAAAACGATACAAAGGAAAAAAAAAACATAATTTAGATTCGTGACAGTAGTTCTCGAGAAAGTCTCTTAAGTACTTTGTACAACAGGCAGGTATTTGACCATTTTGAACCCATGACCTGAGGTTTTCTACACTTAAGCTTATTATCATTACATTACCACAATTTACCCGCAAAATTATACTTTGAGGTATTACGGTAGTTTGGGCTAGGTGAATGACATGCAATGAATGGCGTTGAAAAATCATATTCACTATTGTGTGAAGGTGCATTTTGACCAAACGAGCATTCGCTCATTCTATCCCACACTACGAAATCAACGAATTTCGACGAATCACGTTTTGTGTAACGAACGAATTTCGTAGAGTGGGGGATAGAATGAGCGAATGCTCATTTGGTCTAAATGCACCTTGAGATAGAAGCGTCGTAAAAATCGTCTGCTGACAACCAAAACTCACTATAAAAACTGTCACTACTCTTCGCAACCTCTTATGTCAGCATTGAATCAGAACTTAGATACGATCTCTATTTCAAGTAACTAGGTATTTATTACTTAGTGAGTTTTGGTTGTCAACCGACGAAATTATGACATCATCTTTGGGTTCACTCGAAAAGGAGACAGGAGACATAGGCCTCCAAAGATTGGTACAATGACCGGTCCTGCGGGTTGTGCCACCATGATATTGATACGTTAATTTATTTAAAATTGATACTATTTATTCGTATTCTAACGACAAACTGGTCTTAATCGCGTAAACTTACGTTTAATAAATAATTTTATTCTGATGTTCCGGGTATGGCGTTACACCCGTAGTTGCAGGCAGACCAAAGCTAAGATTAATAAGCTGTGCAAAATTTACCAATTACATTCTTCAAATTCGAAACACTGTGATGCGGTCTCATTGCGCTCCGCTCCGCTCGCGTCAGTGGAGCCGCACCCTAAAGGTGCGTTCAAACTAAAAGAGCATTCGCTGTTCTAACACTTCTAACCTCCCACTCTACGAAATTCGATCGGTACACAAAACGTGATTGGTTGATTTCGTAGAACGGGCGCTAGAACAGCGAATGCTCTTTTGGTTTAAACGCACCTTTAGACCAGTTTGTCGTTTTAATACGAGTAATAATCGCGAAGTTTAAATCAATTTATTAATTCGTGTCAGTTAGAATAAAGTGCGTATTTTGATGAGATATAATACTAAATAAAACATATGTCGTTAACCCATTACGCATGCGCCTAGCAATCCATAGATAAGATATCGTTAAACTACCCAGATATGTATGTATAATGAATCATTTAACTAAATTCATAGACAAAGCCGCAATTTCTAGAACACTAATGATTGTTTCGATTAAAATAGCTTCAAACACTTATCTTGTGTTACCAAAGGTTATATTATATGAAAATAATTCGTCGGCTGACAAGCAAAACTCACTATAAAAACTGTCACTACTCTTAGCAACCTCTTATGTCAGTAATAAATCAGAACTTAGATACGACCTTTATTTCAAGTAAGTATTTGTTACTTAGTGAGTTTTGCTTGTCAATCGATGATATATGTATAGTATAGTATGACACTTAGGGGAAGCGAAGTTTTAAATTGGCTAAAATCTGAACGACTAGCACAAGTGTGGCACGACAGTATGTCGCGAGTGAAACTATCACAACAGCCCGTGTGCTGTTAGAAAAACCTTCAGTTCTATACCTCGGTCGCCTCATATGTATCCAAAAAGAGCAAGCGAGACAGGTAAAAAACTATGACATGGTGCCTTGACCATTCTCTGTGACCATAAACAAACAGACAGCTATGACACTGGCCTACTACCGCGAAAACCGGCATTCGGAAATTTCGAAGATTTTTCTCTGTCACTCAAACGAAGGCGTCATTAGAGTGAGAGAGACAAATCCTCGAAATTAACGAATTTCGTTTTTCGCGGAAGGGCCGCTGGTCCCACCTCGAGCTCGAGCGAGTAAGCTATCAGCTATCGGTTACAGAAACGAACCAAAGATAAACGTTCCCGTGTGAACAAAAGAGACACGGCTATGTTTACGTAGGATGCCCTGAAAATTTCGGGAATTTAATACTTAGGAACGTATATTTGACATGTGTTATACCTCTTTCTTACAAGCATAGTCTCATTATTCGAAAACACTGGCCACTTAGAAAAAAAAAACAATGTCCGATTTTCAATTGTTTTTTAAAGTCGTTGAGTCGCTGGTGAAAATGGAGCTGTCCCGCGAAAGTTTTAGAGCAATGATTTATTATGACTTTAAAAGTGGATTAACACAACAACAATGTGGAGACCGATTAACTATTGCTTTTAGTAGTGAAGCACCTTCAAAGACGACCATATACAGGTGGTATTCGGAATTCCAACGTGGCCGTGTGTCTCTTGCGGATGACGTACGTGAGGGTCGACCGAAAACGGCCGTTACCGATCAAAACATCGATGTTGTTCGCCAGCTGATAAAGGAAGATAGGCATGTTACATATCGGGAGATTCAGGAGACTTTAGGCATTGGAATTAGAGGTGTGCGCCGGCATAGAAATCACCGGCGGCGGCGCGCCGCAAAATTTTGTCGGCGTGGCGGCGCCACGCCGGCGTCAAGGTCAAATGATTACCCTGTACGTTCATACATATAAGCATGAAAAGGTATCAAAAACCTAGAAATTGTTTAGGACAAGTTTATTATTTAAAAAATAAACACGAAACAAAGTTATAGATTGCATTTTATGCGGCAATTGTCATGATTATCTTGTAGGTACGAAAATTATTTTATTAACTCGCACAGCGGCCCTACCGCGAAAAACGCGGTAGTAGGCCTGGATCGAGTCATCTACAGATTCGCAATACTACAGATTCCTAATACTACAAATAAGAGATAACACTTCAGATATTGTCAATAGTATGCAATTCTGATTGTACATATTCCTAATAATACGAATTTTAAATGCTACAAATACCCAACACTACAGATTCCCAATACTATAGGTTCCCAATGCTACGAATTCCCAATAGGTCTGTAGTATTTGAAATCTGCAGATTTCAAATACTACAGATACCCAGCTTTACAACCTCTTTATAGTACCATCATCGCCCACACTGCTAGTCATACATCGGTATATTTATAAACACACGAAAATTGTTTTTTTTTATGCAAAATCTATTGCTTTGACGTTATTATTACAAGCATACAAAAACTGCAAGCCAAATTTTAAATGCGTATAATATACTCATAAATAAATATTTCGTATTCAGTCCAAAAAGAGGAAACATACCGACATGAGAAATACCTTTCTTAAAATGCTTATGAAAAAAAATTGTTACAAATTGGTCTATTTTGGAGGAGGAAACAGGGAACACAAAACCATGTTTTCGCCAATTTTACGTAGGTATTATGAGGCGAAGCTGCAGTTGTCTATTTCTAAGCCGTGCAAAGCGACAGCAAATTTTTTCAAATGCCAATTTTTAAAAACGTTTTTCCTCTAAAACTATCTTATTCAAGAAGCACAAAAATCATCAATTGCAAACACTGAAATTAATAGAATCAGTTAATAGACAGTCATAAAACCTCCTATGGTGGCCTAACGTAAATAATGAAAAAACATCCATCATCATCATCAGCCTCATGGACATAGACCTCCCCAATTTCACGCCACCGTTTTCGATATTTGGCTGCTCGCATCCAGCTCCTGCCAGCCATCCTGCGCAAATCGTCACTGCACCTTGCCTGAGGACATTCTACACTACGCTTGCCGAAGACGCGATCTGCACTCAAGAACTCGTTTAGCCAGTCGGTTCTACGGATAATATGGCCAGCCCACTGCCACTCCAGCTTGCTAACACGGTGGGCTAAGTCGATCACTTTGGTTCTCTGCCGGATAACCTCATTTCTGATTCGAGCCCGCAAAGCATTGCCCTTTCCATAGCTCGTTGAGCGACCTTGAACTTATGGACCAGCCGTACCGTCAGTGTCCACGTTTCGGCTCCGTACGTCATGACGGGTAGGAAGCAATTGAAGACTTTTGTCTTCAGACACTGTGGGATCGACGATATGTGAAGAATATAATATAATGAAAAAACACACAGCTAGTAATACCTAGGATTATAAGCCTAAAAGCGGTACAATAAGACCTACGTTACGACTTAAAAGCAAGTGTGTTGAAAAAAGCATTACAGTTGGGAATCAGTAGACGTGAAATCTAGAGAATATGGAATTTGTAGACATAGGAATCAATCAGTAATATTGAAGTGGGTCGGTATCAAAACGACTGGTTTCTCAAAACGGCCAGAACCACATAAAGACTAGATCGCAAAACAACCACAACTGCAAAACGCCTGTATCTCGTAATGACTTTCTAGTAAAATGACTACAAAGCGTAAAGTCTGAATATCAGAACGGCTAACTATCAAAATGACTTGTTCGCACAACGACCACTTCGCAGAAGGTATAGATCTTAAAATGCCCTAAAAGCAAAATAACTAGATCTTAAAAGGACTAAATAGTGAAACGACTACAATGTATGGTAGCAAAACGACTAGTTATCAGAATAGCAACTACATAGACTATTAAATAATCTCCAATCTCCAGCTCTAGGCTGTGGGAACTATATATGAAAAAGGCGTTTATACAAGTTTTTTTTTCTTTTAATTGCTGTTTTTTCCAAACTTAGGCACACATACACATCATCAGCTTATCTCAGTCTACTGCTGGACGTAGGCCTCTCCTATTAACTATGCGTATAGATGCATTAGGAAGTAAATGCCCATAATCGCCACGCTGAGCAAGCGGATTGGCGATCGCAGTAATGTGTCCACTACGATGACGCTACTGCCCATCATCAATCTTCTATTAAAGAATGGTCAGTGAAGAGGTGACAAATGTATTCTTACTGCCGTCGCCACAAGGCGACAACCAACTTAGACAATAAAACACATATTTATATCGAATAGAAAAAAATAGTTCATCATAACTTAAATTGCATATAACAGGGAATTATGCATACTAACAAAAATAAAATTTTAGTACATACTTCCTGAACATAAAATATTATTGTACTTATATTATGTGCTCTATAGTACCTACGCATTTTGAAATTGAACTTGATCTCCGAAATGTTTTGCAGAAATTGGAAACAAATTTTAAATATTGGATGTCCTATACCTACCAGAGAAAAATAGACCAAGATCACCAACGTCCGCGGTGGGAATCGAACCCATCAGCTTTCGCGGCTGATGCCTGTACCGCCTAGTCTTGTAAGGTATTGCATGTACCCGAAATAATTATTTGGTGGTTGCTAAGACCGAGTGGCCGAGCGCTTGGTCTATTTTTCTTTGGAATATGACGTCCAATATTTATAATTTATATAGTATTAAGTAGTGTGACTACTTGGGAAAAAATAAAAACGCAAATCAAAATATTTAGTTAAAATAAATATTGAGTTTCACAAAAAACTTCATATTGGGAGTTAAGTCTGAAACACGAGAGGTACTTATTTATTGCGATGGTATGACGCGGATGGAATAGTTTCATGCTATTTTACTAACAAGACTAATTGCTATTATGCCATTCTGAGATTAAGTTCATTTGCGATGTAGGTAATTTGCTATTAGGGCATTTTAAGATCTATACCTTCTGCGAAGTGGTCGTTTTGCGAACAAGTCATTTTGATAGTTAGCCGTTCTGATATTCAGACTTTATGCTTTGTGGTCGTTTTACTAGAAAGTCATTACGAGATACAGGCGTTTTGCAGATGTGGTCGTTTTGCGATCTAGTCTTTATGTGGTTCTGGCCGTTTTGAGAAACCAGTCGTTTTGATACCGACCCTTGGGAAGTGTGTAGACTTGGAATTCTGTAAAAGAAATCTGTACAATTGGAAAGAATTCTGCCCAAGTAGTGTATTTTTTTCGTAGGTGCGTATCAATATCTGAAAATCTGCAATCCAGAAATGCTGCGTATACAATCTTTTCGGTCAGAGGAAACCGCTTGTCGATATTCGCAAGCATATTGTTGTTTATTGTCAATATGATCAGCGTAGCGCGTAATTTAAATGATTTTATTCCGTAAAATTTTGTCGCGGCGTGGATTTTGAAAACCTCGGCGGCGGCGGCGGCGTGGGTCCCGCGGCGCGGCGTCGCCGCGCCGGCGTGGCGCACAGCTCTAATTGGAATGAGTCAGGTACAAGTTATTTTACAACAAGAGTTGGGCGTGCGGAAGTTATTTTCCCGGTGGATTCCTCACTTGTTATCTGACGACCAGAAAACGGTACGTGTCAATTGGTGCCGCAAAACTTTAAAAAGATTTAATGGAGGAAGCTCAAATGCCGTTTTTAGTATTGTGTCAGGTGACGAATCATGGATTTACGCATATGAGCCTGAATCGAAAAACCAATCTCGAGTTTGGGTTTACGAAGACGAACCGAAGCCGACAAAAGTTGTTCGTTCTCGCAGCACGATCAAAAAAATGGTAGCCACGTTTGTCTCCAAATCGGGTCACGTGGCGACTATCGCTCTTGAAGATCGAAGAACTGTCAATGCCGATTGGTATATAGGCGTTTGTTTACCGATTGTTTTTGCTGAACTGCGAAAAACTAACCCTAACCGCCGTATTATACTACACCATGATAATGCCAGCCCTCACACCGCTCAGAGAACAGACGACTATCTGAAGGGCGAAAACGTCGAATTACTGGACCATCCTCCGTACAGCCCCGACCTAAGTCCCAACGATTTTTTTTACTTTCCCGAAAATAAAGAATCGGTTGCGTGGTCAGCGTTTTCAGACCGCGGAAGAAGCAGTCGACGCTTATAAAATGGCCATTTTGTCAACCCCCACTTCAGACTTCAATAACTGTTTTAAAAACTGGTTTCAGAGAATGAAAAAGTGTATTAAACACAAAGGAGAATACTTTGAAAAACAATAAAAGTACTTTTATTTCATTAAAATGCGTATTTTTTCCGATTCCCGAAACTTTCAGGGCAACCTACGTATAGTTACTCACTCAGCGGTGGACTATAAATATATTAAATATCGCCCTGTCTCTTTTGTTCACACGAGAACGCTTATATTTGGTTCGTTTCTCTAGCCGATTAGCTGATAGCTTACTCGCTCGCGGCGGACCAACGGCCCTACCGCGAAAAACGAAATTCGTGAATTTCGAAGATTTGTCTTTCTCACTCTAATGACGCCTTCGTTTGAGTGACAGAGAAAAATCCTTGAAATTTACGAATTTCGATTTTCGCGGCTCAAAAATGTCCCAAAAACGATTACGATATTGTTTTTTTTTCATCAACACGCGTATGTCATACATATTTGAATTTATGAAACATTTTTGGACATGCGTTTGCGCAATATCTGTGACAAATTCAAAAAGAATATAGCGAATTAAAAATTTTGATGGACCAATCACAACTATTTTTAAATAGCGGGCTAAGTTTATAAAGGTTATATACTAATTCACAAGCGTGATGTATTGAAGCCATCAAAGGAGAGGGTAACACTTGTCAAGAAAATTTCAAAACCGTTTTTATAGTCAATTTTGTATGTCGTGCAGCTTAAATGTTTTATTTTTTCGTAGACTGTTCTTGAAATCTGTGACGTAATAGGTAGAATCCTCTAGTCACAAAGATAAGGCCAAAAGTTCAAGTTTTTGTCGTCATACGTAGTCGGTTGACAACCAAAATCCGCTATAAAAACTGTCACTAGTCTTCGCAACCTCGTATGGCAGTACTGAGTCGGTACTGAGATACGAGGTTTATTTCAAGTAGGTATTTGTTACTTAGTGAGTTTTGGTTGACGATATAAAGGTGGGAAAAACACTGATTTATGCTGAAAAAACCATTACGCTTAAGATTTATGAAAATAGTTAAGTTTATTTATTACTTAGAAACATTTAGTACCCTATTATTTTGATTTATAATGTGTGTTTATAGTCTTTTTCTCAAGGTTTTTTAATAGAGTCCTCTTAAGCATTTTAGTTCCTATTTGGCGCAGGCTCTAATTCTGAAGAAATTGTTGCCGCATTTTTAAAGCCATTAGATATATCAACCTTTATTGCCGTTAGTCCGGTTTTAATTTATTATACACAAGGAAATAGCGATTTATGTTGGTATTTTTTTTAACTAAAATGTGTGTCTACTAGAAAACAATAATAAATTCGAAGAAATTTTTTAAATGGCTTGGCACTTTTTTGAACTAAAATGTGTGAGTAGAGTACCTACTAGGAAAAAAAACTAAAAAATAATAATTTTAAGAAATAATATGTATCAAGAAATATTGTGTGTATAAAAAGATAGCTACGGGAAAATTTAGGACAGCTTTGTTAAAAAAGTTAGTAACTATGAAAATATGATGTAGTGAAAATGTAGGACAAAATAAATTTGTTTTTTTTTTGGATCGGCCAGGCGCCTAATCACGTTTTGTGTAACGAACGAATTTCGTAGAGTGGGGGATCGACTGAGCGAATGCTCGTTTGGTGCAAACCCACATTTACATGTATACGAAATGTATGAAAATGAATCGCGGATAACTTGGTGGGCTATAGACACCGAGGGTTATAATTAGGGTTGCCAACCAAAGATCACTGATAGGTGGGGTGGGAGGGTGGTACATTCGCAAATAAATTGCGGGACTTGGCTATAAAATGCGGGACAAGAATGACATTAACATTAAAAAACAATGCTTAATTTCAGATCGGTAAAATTTAGATGCACCTAATGCACCAATCGCAATCATTCATATTTTGGCAGTTATACACGTTAAGTGCATGGTGCACGCGGGCTATAGTCGCGGACGTTTCGGTGCATTGAAATTAACATGACCCAATCTTAAATTGCTCTCATTTTACGTATTCATATTATTATTTTAGTATTTCTAGTTGATATTCCCTGAAAAGCGCGACAATTGGTGTCCCGCGCGAACCCTTTGCGGAACCCATACTTTAGGGCCCCAGAAATAGGACATCCCGCATATAGCGAGACGGTTGGCAGCCCTAGTTATAATACTTGTAATATTGATCGTTTCCAGAAGGAACGACGATTGGGCCGCAGGTGGTTAGTTCCCAGCACTTGGGACTTTCACACGGTTAAATCACTGCTGAATTCTTAACTTGGATCATATTATGTCGCTTTTAGCTGTATAATTTACTGTTCTATGGTGTACTATGGCCGTTAGATATGGCCACGGTGCTCAAAATATCTGAACATGCCAGGACAATAGAGGAAAGTAAAGGATATATTAAGTTTTAAGTAGTCTACACGTATGCATGTATTTTGCTCTATACGTAATGCATTTTATCGTATAGAGTAAACCCTCACGTATCCTTTACTTTCCAACTCATGGTCCGGCTATTGGTTTACGTATCGAGTAAAACCTAACGTTACCAATACTTGCAGAGTCATGGTACGGCTACTGCTCAGATATTTGTGGTCACCCTAGCCACTATAATTGCAGATTTCTAAAAATGAACTTTTGACAGTCTTAATTCATCACGTCATTTATACAAGACTCATTTCTAAACTACCAAAAGTTCATTCTGAAGGTGCATAAACCAAAAGAGCATTCGCTGTTCTAGCGCCCGGTCTACGAAATCAACCAATCACGTTTTGTGTACCGATCGAATTTCGTAGAGTGGGAGGTTAGAACAGCGAATGCTCTTTTAGTTTAACCGCACCTTTAGACATCGCCAACTATACAATATATCTGATGGTAACTGATTTTCCGTCACATCTGAATATATGACTGTTATCTATAGGTGTAGGTATAAAAATAAGATAAACCGTACCTATTTACTTGTCTTTTCATATGTCATTTACATCTAAAGTTATTGTACTTATACTAAAGTAACGTCAATGTTTTGAAAGAAAGTTCAAAAGTCAAAATGTCTCCTGATGTTGGGTGTCATTTCGAATATTCGGATTTCATATTAAATATTTTATTATGATGACAATATAGGATTTTTTTTATTGACACATGAGAAATTTGTCCAGTCTGCTTACCATGAGTTGCCAGTTGCCACCGCATGTTGCCATCGTCAACTCTTGATGATGCCTCGTAGAGGCGAAACACGTTTCGAGTAAGTTCAATGAGGGTAATACCGTCTATCGGGAAAGTCCGTCTACCAACTGATTTTCACCCATAACTCAACAGTATAAGACGCATATGACGGACTTTCCTTACAAATAAAATATGCCGGAATTACCCACACTGACCTTAATTTATTTCGTATGTCTGACTAGTTTCAACATTTTGGAGATGCTGACAACGATCAACCGAAACACTAACGCTTCAACTCAACTCTAGATAACGATACTTTAGACGGAAATATGCGCCAACGCAGGATGACGTCACTCGGTTTAATAACTGACATAAACAAGTGCTATGATTTACGCGTGGCCTTGTAACTAACACTTTCATGCTATGTTACGTAGACGCGAAAAAAACTTGCAAACCATTTGGTGGTATCATAGTCTGGTAACTGGTAGCCGTACCACGAGTTGGCTAGTAACTTTTACAGATTTTAAATATTATACAGGGTGAAACATGAGTCGTGAACAGCGTAATAAATGAAGGGTCCACGGAAAGAACATGTCTAGTCAATTCAAATTACAGGTAGAAAAACCACCTTACTTTTAACAGAATAAGGTGTGAATTTGCACTGTTTTTTTTTAAGCACTGGACATGTTTTTTCCGTGGACCCTTCAAATATCGTTTACGTAAAGTAGTCCATCACTAATACATGAACGCATTTAGTATTTTTATAGGGCATAATACATTATCTATTACTATATTGTACGAGTATTTATTTAGTAATGTAATTAACTTCAACGGTGTCAATGTACATGACTTTACAACGAATAAATTGAATTGAATCGTGTTAATTCGCACAAAAAAACCATTTTGATGTTCGATTCTAAAGGAATTAAACTCTTTGACACAGTGACGTCAAGGATGACGACACAGGTATTATCAACCCATCGGTATATTTAATAAATTAATAATACTTACACATTTTATTCTTCCTTTTAAATGCAAAGACGTACAAAAAGTTTGAGTTAAACGACAAGTGATACCGGTTTCACAATTCATGACGCACAGAATTACATGCAGCTCGAAAATAAATATACACACATAGTATATTTATCTTAATACAATACAATTAGTGATGTGCCGTCGGTAAATTACGCAATTACGGTAATTCTCATCGATGGAAATTACGGTAATTTACGGAAATTTCTCGGTAACTTACCGCTTAAGAATGTTTGGTCATGTTTAAAATTTGTTTACAAATATCGTGATTTCAAACTTTTTATTATTTTTCGTGTTGTTTTCTTAACGAAAGTTATTTCACACCTTTTTGCTTAAACATGTTATGATGTTAAATTATTTTATCGCTTCACGTGGTACTTTCAAATAAGTATTTTAATGTTATCTGGCTCAGGCACCTATTTATGTGATAATTTTGTTACTTTGCTCGTAAATCATAATGGTGCAGAACTTATCATTTTAAAATATACTCGTTAATGTACGAGTTCACATTTTAACAATATTTAATGTGCACTAGTAGAAAAAATTAAAAATATCATGGAAAACATTAAAGTTTTCTATAGGAAATTTTACCTGAGAACGTTCGCGGAGAGAATTTTCGGTAATTTACGCCCGTAATTTACCGTAATTTTGGTAATAAACTAGTTCCCGGTCACGGATGTTTTTGAAAATTTCTACATAAGTCATGGCTAGTCAACTAAATACTATCCTGGAAAAATAATAATGAAAATGTGTGTATTTAGACAACTTTCTCATTAATTACCGATATTGGTAATCTTACCGAGAAAGTTACCACAAGATTCTCTAAATTCTCGTAAATTACGGTAACGGCACATCACTAAATACAATGAATGAAGGTAAGAGTATGTATGTATATATACTTATGAACTCAATGCAGGAAGTTTCCATCTGCACAATTGTAATGAATAAACAATAACTTTAAATGTAAAAACCTAGGTCAAGATTTTTTTTGCATTATGAAACGTTTGGAAAAACCTCTACCTCTAAGTACAAAGAGACGAATTCACATATTTTCACTTTTCTCACTATACAGAGTGTTTCATTCAAATCGGTCAGTATGGGGAAGTCTGAAACTATAAGACATACGAAAATTTGTTCTTAGGAACCATGTTACCGATTTTGATAAAAAGAAAAACTGCATTGATACATTTGAAAAACCTAGATAGGGAATTGTTTTGAAAAATAAAGTTACAATATTTCTATTCAGATATCGTATGTGTAGGTCTTTAGCAGGAATGTCTCTAAGAAACATGATGTCAAAAATGAATGGAATTTATTGTTTTCACGTACTTAAATTTATTTTACTAGGTGTTTATTGTGTAAATCTTAAGATTTTTTTTATATTTATTAATGCAGTTTTCCTTATTA
>JALPQI010009720.1:0-36723 GCA_025490895.1 Thaumatotibia leucotreta | reverse complement strand
TATCGATATCGAGTAAGATTTGTCAAAAAACATACCGATATGTTTTGGTAGGCTATATAACAACTATCGATATCGATAAAAAAATGTCTCTCACCCTAGTTTGATTGCTACAGTCTTTTGTTTTGCTATAGATTTTCCAGGCTCTTATCATCATCATCATCATGTCAGCTAGTTATAAGACGTCGTGAAATATATAATTCATTCAATATGAACAGTATGGTTGAGTAACTATCGATAGTATATTTTTCCTAACTAGTGCGCAAAAGTAAACTTTGCGCACGCTTCACGTGCGTAAATTTCTCTTTTTAAGGCACTTGTTATGAAAAAAGTCTTTCGATACGCGTGTAAAAACTTCTTTTGAACTCGGGTGATTGTCACCCTCGTTTCACTCGGGCTCCAACTTTCACCCTCATCGAAAAAAAATGTTTGTGCACTTGTATCGAAATGTACTATTTTAGTACAGATGGTGCCTTTTTTACGCTCTAGTGCGAGAAGTGGCTCATTTTACGTCAGGTCCAAAACTTCGGAGGGCCACCTGTACTAAAAAAACGTCGTACGAGACACGTGCAAAAAGGAAATTCGTAACTCATGTCGATTTAAAACATCGCCACTCGTTTCGGATTTCGTGTTTTTCGCACTTGTGTCGTAATGTACTAATTGATTGTTTTTAGTTTTTAATTACCTATACTATGATTTTTGGTATAGCGGAATTCCGGTCGATCGATATAATTATCGATAAGAAAGCCTATTACCGATAGTTACCCATCCCTACTTTTTATTTCTAAATGTATGTTTGATAGATATTATAAACTAACATTTTGGTATGTAAATACTAACTCGACAAATGTTTTAAAAGCTAATTTTATACTTGTAGTATTTTTTTAATGTATGGAACACCAAACCGTCAAAGTGGGACACTAAACTTGAGTCGGAAATAAATTCCGTAAAAATAGGTCTAATAAACGACATTAGTATCAAGGAGTATTAGATTAACAATAATAAACCTTTATGCCATACATAAAATGGGATAAATATACCAAACACATACATTTCTCGGAAGAAGCACTAAAGTTTAGTAAATCGACAAAGTGGGACGCTCCCTATAGAAAATCACTAAACTTTATAAATATACAAAAGTACTTAGAGTTTAATATTTACCTACTTTTTAGCCATGATAAATGTGAATATTTAGTTATCTTTTGTTATACATTAAAATACACATGTCATTTGCATTTTTTTATACTGTATGTACTTTATAATTCGTTTCTTATTAAGTTTTTGATATAATAACTTACTGAAGGGTTCCATAGAATTATATGTGCATTTTTTAGCATGCGAATACATTTATAAATACAACATGATTAATCTGCGTGACGTGTTCTAAATTTAAAAAATAAACCCATATTCATGATTGACTTATTTTCCTTGTTTTGAATTTTCAAACCTCCGTAACATTCAAAGTACTGAAGTTATATACAAGATTTTGACTTATTTGAAATCCTGAAAGTATGCCAATTCATTTGATACTAACCATTCCATAACTTCAAAGTACAAGTGTGTGTTTTTGCCGTCCCAAACTTCAACTTTTTTAGTTGAGTTTGAAACTTCTGCATCATTGAAGAATTTTAAAAAAATAACTTTAACACTTAGAGACCTACACCTTACACCAAAAGATAGCTTATGATCTGTACCTAGTATTTGGAACTACTCATAACTCCATACTGACAAAGTGGGACGTTTACCGTAAAACGATCACATATTTGCACGCAAACCTAAAGGTAGCGGGAGTAAAAAACCCAAATACTTGCGGAAAGGTAAAAACCATGCCCGGTACCGTGAAAATTTAAAACGTATGTACCACTTCTCTTTCGTTCAACTGTCTAAAAGTGATAGAAAGGTGAGGACGATCAAAGGATGTAAATGGTTGACAGAAATACCCGCTGATTTGTTACGATAATTATTAATTTATTAAATTCTTTCTGGAAACACACAGTTTCGGGAAATAATACCAAATTTATTATTTAATAGTTTATGTGGAGAACTTACTCAACTAAGAAGTATATGATGTAAAAATAATCTATATCTATCTATCGACTACATTTAATGGCTCAGTGGCCTTTTACACAACGTTTCAAATAGTTACATATTTTTCATTGTTTTTCACAAGACACACTAGTATGTCCTTACACAAAAAAATATTACTAGTTTTGTGATATAACAGAAACGATCTATCCGATTGTGCTCTAAATAATTTTCGTAGAAAGCTTTTTTTAAGCCATATTATTATTTACCTAATTCATTTCATTGCTTAGGTATTTTGATTGTAGGGCTTTAAAGTAAGAGCGAAAAGGGGGCGAATTAGGATTTTTGAAGGGATTATTTCCTAAAATATTGCCATTTTTACAAAATAGTTATTATAGACTTTAGAAAAAACAGAAAGAAAGACTTTAGAAAGAAAAGAGCTTGCCATTTTTTGTGCTTGCAAAAATCATTCCCAATTTATTTCACGAAATCACTAAACTCAGCCGCCGACGGATGGACGAAAGGATGGGCGGATAGACACATGGGCTTCCCCATGTATAAGGCTTGGTTCTCTACACAACCCTGAAAATGTTGACAGTAGATTGTTCGAATATACTCGTACCACCATTGCAGACATTGTAGTTAGCAGGCCACTAACCGCGGTTGCAAATTGCAATCGCATAATGGTCCGAGAGAGAGGCATAGAAAACAGTCGCAGTCGTCAGGTTATTAAAGTAAGTAGCCAACTCTTTATAAATATACAAAGTACGGCCAGTAGCTACTAGCTATAATTTTTTGAGATATTTAAGCGTTTTTTTAATAAATAGGAATATCGTATGTAGTTCGGGGACGTGTTTTCCTTACCCTCTTTTTTCTCGTAGTAGGAGTAGTAGTCAATTTCGTAGTGGGAGTGGTAGTAGAAGACGTAGTTGTTGTGCGACTAGTAGTGGTAGTAGTAGTGGAAGTTGTACTAGAAGTGGTACTGGTGGTAGTAGAAGGGGTTGTCGTAGTAGTGGAAGTTGTAGTAGTAGTGGTAGTAGGAGTAGTAGTGGTAGTAGGAGTAGTAGTTGATGTGGTAGTAGAGGGGGTTGTCGTAGTAGTGGAAGTTGTAATTGTAGTGGTAGTAGGAGTGGTAGTTGATGTAGTAGTGGGAGTGGTTGTGGTAGTAGAAGTAGTGGTAGCGGGAGTTGTCGTGATAGTGGTAGTAGTAGTGGTAGTAGGAGTGGTAGTTGGTGTAGTACTACGTGTTGTACTTCTAATAGTAGAGCGACTTGTTTTAATGGTGGTCATTGGAGTGGTAGTGCCTTTAGTACTAGAAGTTCGAGTGGTACTGAAAGCAACTGGTGTAGTATTGAAAGTTGTAGTATAACCAGTAGTTGTGGTAGGAACAGTTATGATGGATTTAGTGTTATGAGTACTGGGTCTTGTTGATATTTTAACATAAGGACTGGTAGTGGGTACAGTTGCGTGTATAGTATTGAGTTTGGTAATTGATGTTAAAATGTTGGGAGTGGGTCCAGTAGATTTGGTAGTCGGAATATGTGAGTTTATTGTAGTAGGTGTAATAACAGAAGGAACAGTAAGACGGGTTGGGATAGGACTCAATACTTTTTTGGCGTGCATTGTAGTGAATGTAGCTGAAGGTCTAATAATGGGTGTCGCTGTAGAATAGGAATTCGTTTTAAAAATGGATATTCTATTATACAGCCCACTATTCTGTTTCACAGTAGTTATGTAAATATTACTAGATACCTTCGATTTGGCTGGAAACACTGTATTAGTAAGCGTCCTTTGATTTTTAGGAACTATTTTAGTAACAGCAGGCGAATAAATGATATTTCTGTTTGGCCTTCTTGAGCTGGTAATTACCAATGTGGCACTCGTTGCATTTGCACTTATAAGTGCCACAGAGGAACCCACATTGGATGGAATGGTAACTGTTGGTGGTGCTATAAAAGAATGGGTAATATCGCTATGCTCGTCAGTAGTAACAACAAGAGGTTTGTGCTGTGTAGTATCCATTGTAGTAAGTACTTTTCTTATAGTTTTAGTCAATCTTGAACTTTTAACGCTGTGTGTAGTCCATAGTAGAGTAGGAACAGTATGAGCGTTATTTGAAGCACTATAATCTGTCGTTTCATCTTCTTTCTTGTAGTTAGATGGTAAAGTTTTAGGAATTATGTTTGGACTTATATATAATCGTTCTATTTTGTCACCATAATTGGTTGTAGTCTTTCTTTTGAAATTATGACTGCCATTTTTTTGTGCACGTTTTATCATTATTTCTCTTAATATAGCCAGCGGCAGCCAATGGCTAGGTGATTCAGCTTCTATTGGATTTTCGAGAAAGACGATAGGATCCTTTGCCATTTCATCAATGGCATCAGGCCATTTCGAATCTTTGCTGTATACTGATGCACATATACAAGCTAGCAGCAAGATTTTTATTACCACTGAAAAAGTTAAATTAGACTGAATTATTTAACCCGATTTGCTGTATAACGCTTATGTTATTTATTGTATACAATGCAGGTAAGTATTATTCTTTATTACGAAGGAGCATCAATAAAAATATTCTCCCCTATTTGCTCGAATACTTTGATATGGTATGTTGATGTTCCAGATCACTTTATTAAATACAGTCCCATGCATAGGGTAAGAGAAAGTTAGTTATCGTTTTATTCAGAGCCGTAGTAATGAAAAATATGCATTATACTTAGGAGCGGTAAGAAACTGATCAAAATACTTATGTCCTTTTGTTATAAATAGTTTTAAGGAAATTCAAAAGCCCAAGAAACGGGGTTGGTGTCAATACTGCTTCTAGAAATATTCGACTTAACTAATTCTTGTTCCAGAGACTTTTAAGTTCATCATGTTTCATATAACATTGTATATCAAGTGATAGATAGACTGAGTACAAGCGCCGTGAAAGACGGACAGATAGACAGACGGACTGGACCAAACTAAGAGGCTTCCGTTTATGCTATTTTAGCTACGGAACTCTAAAAATAATATAAGAAAAATATAAATTTGGTTTCACACATATTTTTTGAAATGAAATGTAATAAAATGTATTCATGACAAGCACAGTAGACATAGACACAATTAACAAATAAGCACACAACAACAGCTTGCCACAAAAGGGTCACAACTGGATGTAGCATGTAATTTAATATCTTAAAACCGCATATTTGAGAATGTTGTAAATATTTACTCACTGTCAAGTTAAATAGATGCACATAACATCTGATTATTTTAGATGTCAATTAATTTAACATTCGCAGAACACTTTTTCAGCGTCATCGTTACGTCCAATATTCACATGCCCAATATAACCAGTAAAACAGGTTAAGTTAAATATCTACGATAACTAGATGTAAGCATTTTTGCAGGCAGCGAAGCAGAAAAATTGATTAAATGCTTTAACAATTTTTATAGCCACGGCTGTAAAGTAGTCTTCCTCGAGCAAAATCTAGTACCGAGAACCTGCCTCCACAAATGTTGATGCATGAATGAATTACACTTTTTGTAAATACCTTTTACTTATATTAGAATTTCAGTCCTCCTTGTGTCGTATATTTCAGTCTTGAAGTTCGTGATCTTCACCACCTTGAGCATCACCTTTTCTCGTGTAATTTTCCTCAATTTACTTTCGTCTCCAGTGTTATGAACGCTCATATTATCTACGGAGATGAGTGGTGTAATTGAAGTAACCTATCAATAGAGACTCATCTACTCTACCAGTCACAATGAGCTTCGCAAGGTTACCACCATCTGGGTATTTCTTATTTAGTTTGACAGGAGGTCACGAAACGAAATTCCGCAATTATTAATTACAGAAACGGAAGGACGATTAGCAACACATTGATCAGACTAGACTTTGTTACTAGCCGAGACGACAATAACGAAATAAAAACGCCGCAAAAAAACGAATATTCACCCCTACTACACTTGAATGATGATAATGATAGCAGAGACAAAATTGTATGGTGTTATAATGTGATTGTATAATATTGCTTATTGTTGTAGAATTACAGTACAAATTATTGCTTATCGTTTTTCTGACTTTGGAAATAGAATCGGCTAATTTCGGTTTTGTAGAGCGTTGTCACACTACACACTACTTAAACATATCCTAAGTATTCCTAGTAAATCGTTAAAAGTTAAAAGTTTTCACGTCTTTGCTTGGAAACTGGGGCATTTTAATTATTTTGATTAATAACACCCAGTTAAAAATTCAAGGAATACTCCAATTTGCTAATTTTACCAATTTTGTTTGCATATGTTCCCGTTCCTGTTCTGAGGTCTCTCTTACATTATGTCTCGTAGTAGATAAGGTTTTGTTACAACACATAATTAGGTATACATATACTTTGGTTGTCTTTAAAAATGTAATATAAGGTGTTTTCAAATAGGCTACTTGACTCATATCAAATTTAGTGCAAAAATTATTATTTTCTGTAGTATTTATTAAAAAGATCAATATTTTCAATTACAGTGTATTAAAAGTGTTTGATGGGTTCATATTTTTTTATTGAAAAATTTGTTTTATTTTAATTTCGTACTCTGAAAACGGTGTCGGCCATGATGTGACGTCATAGGATCTTAAAACTAACTTCATGTCAAATCTTATAGGAATGAAATTCGCCATGGACGTGTAGGCATGTAGCTTTACTGTGACATTGACATTAACATAAGTGACATGTCAAATGTTTGTTTTCGGTTTGAGTGACGTCACACCACAGATAATCTAAGCATTAACATGGCTAGTATCGTTTTCGCGCGGTAACGAAAGTTTAAATTTTAAGTTATTATTTTGCTGTTTTCTAAGTGGTGAAAAAATATATTTATATTTTTTTTCCGTTAATCAGTTATTGATTAATAAAATAATATAAGACAAACCTTAAAAATGGGTCAAGTAGCCTATTAGGTACCGATACTTTAGGTTAGGTTAGGGTAGGTATAGGTATACATGTGTTCATAATAACGAACAACTTTTTCTATGAAACTCATGTCGAAATCTTGAAAAAAAATCGTCTTTCCGTACTAAGCGGCCGTTGGCTGATGGATTCATGGAAAATTTTTTTTTCGAGATTCCAATATTAGTCCCATAAGGAAAGTTTTTCGTTATCATGAATACATGCATAGTGCATACCCTAAGGTATCGCTTCCTAATTTGAAAACACCCTATATATGTAACTTAATAAAACATTAATCTATTAATGATTCTGATCAACTTTAGCCAACGGGATCAAATGTGTAAACACAAGAAAAAAAAACACTCCTCTAATATACCTTAGTACGAGTCGAGTATACGACAATTTTTAACCATTTTATTTAATTTGGACACATTTTTTATTGTAAAAACTATTAATAAATAGGAATATCGTAATATGTGGTTTTCCGGCGTGTTCTGCTTAACCTGTTTCTCTTCCGTTTAGTAAGGGTAGTAGTCGTTTTCGTAATGAGAGTAGGAGTAGTATGGAAAGTGGTTGTGGAAGTGTCAGTGATGGTAGTAGTAGGAGTAGTAGCTCTATGGGAAGTGTTAATGTTTGTCGGAGTGGTATTGGCAGTAGTAGACGTACTGGTAATGGTAGTAGTAGTAGAGGTGGTACTGGTAGTGGTAGAAAGGGTAGTTGTGGGGGTGGTGGTAGAGGTAGTACTGGTAGTGGTAGAAAGGGTAGTTGTGGGGGTGGTAGTAGAGGCTGTTGTGAAGGTGGTAGTGAAAGTAGTAGTAGTATTTGAAATGGTATTTGGTATAGTACTGGGAGTCGTATCAGTAAAGGTAAAGATCGTAGTAGCGATAGAGGTCATTGGAGTGATAGTGCTTTTAGTTCTAGAAGTGGTCGTAGTAGTCGTTCGAGTGGTAATGAGAGTAACTGGTTTGGTATTTGAAGTAGTAGTGAAACCAGTTCTTCTATTGGTAGATGGAGATATAGTTGTTTTGGTATCATCTTCATCCGTCTTAAATCTTGCTTTTGTTTGCAACTCGACTCTTCCTTCTTTAACCTGCTTTACACTTTCCTTTCTAGTCATCGACGTAATAAAATTAAAAATAGAAAACGGTAAAGTGACAGTTGATGTATTCATAGTTGAAATAGTAGGTTCGATTTTTCTTTGGGTAGTTTTGGTTCTACCAGTATAATCAGCAGCACTTATTGTTGTAATTTCCAAATTATATTTAGGACTGGCTGAAGATTTAGTAGTCGTATATGAGATAGTACTGATAAACTTAGGTTCAAAAGTATGCGTGTGAGTAGATTCTAGTTTAGCAGAACCACGAATGGTGTTGGGTTCTACAATATTGCTCGAACTGGTTGGAGATTTCGTAATGGTCAAAACTGCAAACTGCTTGATCTTAATTGGTTTGCTTGGTTTAGTTGATTTAGAGTTCTTCCTTGGCGTATTTCTCGGTTTAATGGTAAAAATAACGGACCTCGACTTAGATGTAGTGATAGTCAGTTGAACTGTATTAAATGAAGCGCCTGTTGGCTTTGTTGTAGTGGAAGTGCTTACAGTCACCGTATAAGGTACAAAAGTACTTTTCCGTATCATTAAAGGATCTAAAGTATGTTTTGGCGTGCTCGTAGTAATAGCCATACACGTTTTGTATTTTGTTGTAATAGGCATCCCACATTTCATATTTGATGGTTTTGCAATGTGTAAAATACCTGTAATCACAGTTACGTTTCGTGAATGTCAATACTAAGTAACTACTTGTTAGTTACGCACTAACAAGTAGTTACACACTAACAGTAGTCGCGAGCAATAATTTACGACCTATTTAGTAATCAAATTTTCTACTCTTCAGCTTGACCAATACTATTCAATTTGACACGATTGTGGACCGTAAGTCCCGTTTATACTTCTAGCATTTTATTTGGGCATTTTCACTTCTAGGGACACCCAACTCCCACAAAAAAGTTAACTTCGATGTCAGCTTTGTAACGACAACTAAGCATGAAATGTTTACGTAAATCCACTTTATTCGTGTTTTTATATTGCATATATGCGTATTCTTTCTGGATTAAATGATAACAAAAATATGTTTGTTAATATTTAATGCTTAACTGTCGTTACAAAGCTGACATCGAAGTTAACTTTTTTGTGAGAGTTAAGCTAATTGGGTGTCCCTAGAAGTGAAAATGCCCATCTACTAGTTACTGACATTAGCAGGGTGACTTAAGTGAATAAACAACAGGAAAACTATGGGATAGGCCATATAGTGCGGGGTTCCGAATCCGATATAAGCACACAATTAATTGCCATATTTAGCTAACTATAGTGGGTTCAAATTTTGATTAGAGTGATTACTAAGTTTACCAAATCCAAGCAAAAAGCGAGACATAATTTCATCATTACAAGTGATTGTTTTTCCATACTTAGTTAGATCCACTCACGTGCTTTAGGTTGTGAAATAAGAGTGACAGCTGGTACTTGGTTACCAGTACCAGCTGTCACTCTTATTTTACAACGAAATAAAGCTCTACCAAATTTTGAAAGCAAGGATTTAGGTGAGAACTTAAAAGGTTATAGAATGTTTTTTGGAAAAACTTAAAAAAAAATTGGTTTATATACTTTGAGTTTCAGAAAACCTTTACATCATAAACCTCAGAGATAGGTAAAATTTTGCATTAAAAAATTGTATTTATACATGTGAATAAAACATGCTACATGTAAATCAAACATTTAGTAAGAATTATTGGCTGCATTTTTCATGACTTAATTTATTCATAAAGAAGGAAGACACTATTGCAGCCCACAAAGCACAATTACCTGCAGGTAATAAGTTCCAAAAGAAATGTTCATACCTGCTTACTTTATTATACGGACTAAAGTAACTAGAGGAAAATACTGCCGTAAAAGAGTACCTAATTGTACGAATTATATGCTGGTAGCATGTAATGACTCGTATTGTCTGGTAAATCAAACTTGGCAGTAACAACGACGCGAGTATCAATTTTATATGTGAAGCCTTTACACTTTTTCAACTTATTGTGCTAAGGCAATCCGTCACTGAGGCCAATGCCTTAAAGATAAAATTTAAAACTCACGCGATTTTAGCGTTTGTGGTACTGGTATAGGAACGGACAGACAGGCGGCCATGACGAAACTAAGTTGGAAGAAATACTAAAATTAAATTACAGGTATACCATTCTTCAACTGAAAGTAAAAAAAGGTAAACGAATAAGGCTGCTTTTCCATAGTATTTGACGTCTTTAACATATATCGTGAAACACGTTCGCAGATATATTTTTACGTTAATACTAATAAATATCAATAATTTAAAAAAAAATATGGGAACTTCAGGTTTCAGGTTTTAAGTCCAACCAAAATTCTGTTCGGAAAGAGCATGATTAGGAAATAGGTACTGCAAGTTGAAAAATGGTATAGGTACCTACGTAAGCATATTTGCTTCCATTTCACCTTGGAATAATTCTTGTTCTTGACCGTCACACTCTTTCGCTGTTTTTTCTATTCCATTCACGTTGTCCTGCGCACGACTTAAAATAATCGATCTCAATTTGCTTTGGGAAATCAAAGAACACGCTATATTAGCTTCTAAGGGGTTCACGACTACGACAAAAGGTTCTTTTGTGGTTTCAATCAATTTAACTTTGATTTTCCCTTCACCTTCTTCAACGCAATCTTTAATTAAATCTTCTAATGCATTCCCTTTAAAGTTTCCTTTTGCATGTTGTTTTATTATTTCTCTTAATGAACGACGCCTAATCCAGCGACAAGGTAATTGGGCTTCTACAGGATTGTCGACATACATAACAGGCTCTTTTGCAGGTCCGGTCTGTTGCCTTTCATCAATTATTTTTATTGTAGAAGCTGTCGAATCTGTAATATACGCTTCATTTATATTTTTTCTTTTCGTTTCCGCTTTGTTAAGTATCCAGTTACTGACTATGTCTTCCTTATTATCTGTGTAGTCAGAAACTTCTTCCAGTTCAATCTCATTAATATACAATGACAAAGAACATGCACATATCAGAAGTATTCTCACTGAAATGTTTCAAAATATATTTTCTTTGTGTCTGTCGCCAGGCAATAAGAACATGGGATAATACGTAACCCTACCCACCACCAACCAATATAAATGTCGAAATAAGAGTTATTTCGCTTCGTCGGCCTATTGCGCTTTCACTTCTAAACTACTCAACGATAAACATGAAATTTGGTGAGGCTAAAGTCCATGAAAAGAACCATGAAAGAAGTCCATGAAGAGAGATAGGATCGCATAGCTCTAAAGGATAGCGTTTTCCGAGTTGTAGGTATACCTGTACGAAGAGCAACAGTTATTTTCATTATAAATGGCAAATAACTTAGAGAAGTTTCAATTTGTTTTATGAACTTCAACCCTAATTCGTTTTAGGGGGAAAAAGCAGACACCTTTTCAAACGTGCTCGATTTGTTTTGTTGTAATTGAATGGCTTTAATTTCACTTGTGCTTAAAACTGTCTATGAACCGACCCAAAAAGCGAGAGCGATAAGGTCATATCAAATAAATAGTTTTTAAAGTTTGAATAAGCCTCTGAAAGTAACTCGCTTTTTCTTTACATGGGCTATTATTTACTGCTACGCCGTAGCGGTCGAATACAGGGTCTGCATAACATTTTATGTTTTAAGTATGTGGATATTGTGGATGCATTTAGATACCTATTTATTTTTATCTATTACTTATATTTAATGTAAGCATCTTTTATTCCCTATAACTATTAAATAAAACATCAAATAAAAAAGTCTTTAACAAATGCTATTATTTTCCAAATACGTGGACTTTACTTTAAATTTTTATTGAACTGCATGGGGTTTAGATAAAAGTCTTGCTAGCACGAGAAAATATTTCTGTCCATATACTGTTATTGACAGAGCAGACTGGTCGGAATTGCCACTAGTTCTCCTTAGTCGACACCTAATTATTTTGGTAGGTATTCTTTTATTTACTTTCATCATTGTATTTATTAAAATATATAGAAAAATAAGTAGACATTACTTACTGACAAATTATTTAAGAATAAAATATATGAATCATAATTATGTTTGCAAACTTCATCTGAATTTAAAATAATTGTAGCAAAACATGTTTCGTTATCCACTGTTTAGTGCCGTTATTCTGTATGCTTGCCCGACGGACATCCGTGATGTAGTTTCTTAGATAAATCCTACTAACATCAGATTCTAGCGGTTGTACGAAGGTCGGTAATCATGGTAACGAGGTACAAAGAAGTTTGATCCCTACATCAATCAAAACATACACACAACTAGCAAGTATTTTGTACCTATGCCATTGAATTCTGAGTACCGCTGAGTTTATTCAAATATTTCTTAGTCAGTGAAGCAGAGAAATCGATTAAGACCAACGACTTTAACGACTATAGAACTGACGAAGAACTGTGTCGCTATTATAAAAATCGAGAAAAAAAATGTGAATCGAATATACCACAACTCAGAAAATAACAAAGACAGAAATAATATTTGTCATGAGAGCTCTTTAAAAAATAAATACCTACTGTAAGCATTTGGTGAAAGGGCCGATTATCCATGCAACACGGCTATGCTCTTTGGAATAGTTAAGAAAAAAAAACGGTCAAGTACCAGTGTAGGATTCGGTAGTTGTTCAAAAACGGCTGGGCAGATTATGTTCGAAAGATTTTTGTTTTATGTTGTAAAAACCTTATTCAAGTCAGCAAATCTAATAGTTTTAGTGGAAAAGTGTACCTATTTAAAAGTTCAAAACTTGTTTACTAATTAAGACAAGTAAGCATGAATGAATAGGCTGAAATTGTGGGCGTTACCCGACCCGTTTAACTCAATATTTTAATATCAGACTCACAGCAATTACAATTCTAAAAAGTTTATCCTCAAAATTGTATTCTAAAAGATCGTAACCTAAATAAAATAGTGAGTTCTTAAGAACAATCAAATTTCATTGATGTTAGTTTCGTAACGATAGTCAAGCATGACAGCTATACATATTCAAAAAAACTACTATATATTATTATTGTATTGTATATGTTATTTGTATTGTATACCTCTTTTGTATGTATAGTATATGTATGTATTGTATTGTATATTTATGTATTTTATTATGTATGTATTCAATTGCTACTTAAGCTGTGTGCTAATTTATTTTCCTGTTACTGTTAAGCACTACCAATTTATTAGTTTATTTTTCAGCTTTTTCCTACTACCCCAAGGTTGTCTGGAAGAGATCGCTTTTTAGCGATAAGACCGCCTGTTGCTACCTAAATTGTTAAATGTGTTTGTTTTTGTACTATCTTTCTCTTGTGGTGCAATAAAGAGTATTATTATTATTATTATTTCCTTTATTTTTCTATTCTCTTAAGTTAGGTTTTTTATACAAATGTCTATAAAAGTAAAATACAATAAAACATACAAAAACAATACAAAACACATAAACACATTATAAAAAACCTAACCTAGGGTGCCGCCGGCAACGGGGCGGGCCCAAGCTGCCGGTGGTTAAGGCCGCAGAGAGAGGAACCGACGGACTATCCGCGCCGTGTCCAGGATTACCGCCTTCTGCATCTGACCCTTGATCCAGCCATCTAGCGAGAGACTCTTAAGATGTTGGTCGAGACTCTTCGCTATTAAACCGTTCGCTGTAACGACTATCGGGACTATGATCGTCGAGTCAACATCCCACATGGCGGTTATCTCGTGGGCCAAGTCTAGGTACTTACTGGACTTGTCCTTCTCGGCCTTCACGAGATTCTCATCATGGGGGATGGTGACGTCGACGAGCACAGCCCGGCGCTGCGATCGATCTACCAGCACGATATCAGGCTTATTGGCTACAATAGTCCTGTCCGTGATGATAGGTCGATCCCAATAGAGCGTGGCACGACCATTTTCGAGAACTGGTGCAGTTGTGTACTTATAGTATGGCACTTCGACGTCCACAAGGCCGTATCGAAGAGCAAGCTGCTGGTGTATAATACTGGCTACCAGGTTATGTCTGTGCAAGTACTCGGTGTTAGCAATCTGAGAACAACCGGAAATAATATGCCTGAGTGACTCACCGGGACGGCGGCATGCCCGACAGATGTCGACCGTACCGTCCTTCAGGATATATTTCCGGTAGTTATTCGTCATGATAACTTCGTCAGCAATTGCACAGGCAAAACCCTCGGTTTCCCCGAAGAGGTCCCCGAATCGTAGCCAGTTCACCGACGCGAGCAGATCTACGTCAGGTCCCGTGAGGGCCTTGTAAAACCGCCCGTGTAGCTCCTTGCTCTTCCATACCGCCTTGCGGTCCTCAGTGCTTAGTACCACAGGTTTGCGCCAGTTCTCTTTTGCCAAGGAGAGCGGCGTGAGGTTCCGGTCTACTGCCACCACATCACGATGCATCCCGCACTCATTGTTAAGAAAATAGTTTCTGAGATTGTACACCTCGTGGTTGTGAAGGTTTTTGGCATTTAGGAAGCCGCGGCCCCCACACTTCCGCGGGATGTACA
This sequence comes from Thaumatotibia leucotreta, assembly GCA_025490895.1. Taxonomy (NCBI): domain Eukaryota; kingdom Metazoa; phylum Arthropoda; class Insecta; order Lepidoptera; family Tortricidae; genus Thaumatotibia; species Thaumatotibia leucotreta. The sequence goes on along the minus strand of JALPQI010009720.1, from coordinate 22,213 downwards.
ATCTCATAACTGATGAGCGCGGGTGTAGCATTCGATGTGTGGTGAGCAGTGTACGGACCCTTCGATCCAGGGCGTCCAGCTCGGTCTGAGTCCACCTTAGTACGCCAAAGGAGTATGTGAGTATGGGCATTACCCAAGCGTTGAAGGCGCGCACTTTGTTGCCTCCTGACAAAAGACTGTTAAGTACTTTTGTGAGCCGGCTGAAAAAGCGCTCCTTCACCGCCTGTCTAATTCCCATATCTTCAATACCCAAAGACTGTGACATACCAAGGTATTTATAGGTTTCTGCTTCCGAGATAGATCTGAACGACATTGTCTCAGAAAGCTGTAAATTTGTTGAATTTACTACTTTCCCCCGCTGCACATGTATAACCGCACACTTATCGACACCAAACTCCATATTGATGGCACTACTGAAAACTTCTGTGGTTCGCAGTAGCTCCAACAAGTCTTGGCTATTTGGCGCAAATAATTTGAGATCATCCATGTACAGAAGGTGAGAAATGACTTCACCCTCTCTCCGAAGCCGGCAACCTAGTCCTGAATCCTTCAGCAGGGTGCTGAGGGGATTCAGAGCTAGGCAGAACCATAAGGGACTCAGACTGTCACCCTGGAATATTCCTCGCTCGATCCTTATGAAGTCCTGCGGGCCAGAGCGGTCATCTCCGCCTCCTGGTTGACGAAGAACTGTGGTCCACTGCCCCATACACGCGCCGAGAAAGGATCTTAAAGCTGCATCAACTTTATACAGCTCCAAGACCCTCTTCAACCATGAATGGGGCACCGAATCATAGGCCTTCTTGTAGTCAATCCAAGCGGCGGAGAGGGCCCCTTTGTTACGCCGGACTTGCTGGCAAATGGTCATGTCAATGAGGAGGAGCTCTTTAGTACCACGGGACCCAACCCTACATCCATTTTGAGCACAGGCCAGAACATTGTTTGCAACAATGTGCGTGTTTATTTTTGCTCTCAAAATGGATGTAAGGAGCTTGTAGAGTGTAGGCAAGCACGTGATGGGTCGGTAGTTTTTCGGTTCCGTGGTACTACCAGACTTGTAGAGCAGGAAGGTTACACCTGTTGTTAAGGAAGGAGGCAGGGAACCAAGCTCAATGGCTTGTTGGAATTGCGCTGCTAATCGCGAGTGGGAGCACCGAAACCATTTTAGCCAGAAGTTGTGCAATCCGTCCGGTCCAGGACTTTTCCAGTTCTGGGCAGGGCGGATGGCACAAGTTACGTCATCGGGGCTGATGACAACTGCCTCCATAGGTTCGATGCTCTCGCACTCACGCTCAACAACGTTCATCCAATCGCCCTCGATGTGTCCGACGGGCACCGACCAGATGCTACGCCAGAAATCAGTCATGGCAGTAGTATCCGGTAGATGCGCGTCGGACAAATGATGATCGGTTCCCTCCCACTTTCGGTATAACTTCCTTTGGTCACTTTGGAAGAGGCGGTTCTGTTGAAATCGATCCACACGCTCTCTGTAGCGGCGGATACGGCTTGCCCATGCATAAACTTTCTGCTTCAGAAAGTCAATGCGCTCTGTGAGGTTGGCCATGTAGTCGCAGGGCATGATGCCCGTTCCCGCGAACGCCTGGTTCACAAAGCGCATTACTCGGGGGCGGTTATTGCCCCCCCTGAAGCAGATCAGCTTTGCAATGAGGGTCCTAAACGAGTCGATACGACGCTCGATCCGCACTTGCCATGCGGGGACACCCCCGGCGGTCCTAGGTGCACGGTCAGCGTCCGGAAACTTGACTCGAGCAACACGGCACGCCGCGATGGCCCCACAGTACATGATCGAGTGCGTATCGTCCAAATCTTTACTGGACCGTATGTACGGCTCCAGTAAAGCGTTTAGGGCTCCCATTAACGCTAGATTGCGTCTATTCATGGGCAAGCGTGGTAACCGTGGCCTAGAATTGGGTGTGGAGCGATATTCCATAATCGCCTCTTCCAAAGTCCTCCTCAGATGCTCATCAGTTGCAGTACTTACACTCTGACTCGCGAAATACTCCTCATCGGCACTGGGATCAACCCGCGGCACCCCCGGTGCCAGGTCGGGTGTCGGCACCGGATCCGGCGACGTGGCGGGCTGGTCCCGCGCCGAGGTGGAAGCTGCACGAGTCGAGAGAGCCTGCAGGCGAAGCCGATCAAGTGTCGAGTCATCCAAACGTTTAGAACGTAGAATGACCCGCAACTGATCCGCTAGTCGTTGCTCCGATACGGCGATGGCGGGTTCAAGAGCCTGAAACAGAGGCAGAATCCTAGAACGGTACGCGGTTAGTCGGGTTCCCCCCTCTGTAGCCTCGTAGTAGGCGCGCATGCAATTCTCATTCATCGTCTGAGTCCATCGCATGCGTCGCACTACACCACCGGCAGCGGGAGCCGTGGGCGGGGCAGCATGTCCCGCGGGCCCCAAGCGTGCCGGCAGCGGTGGCCGCCCTCGTCGCGCAGGTGGTCGTGGCGGCGGCGGCGGCGGCGGCCCGCTCTCGTCACTGGATCCGTCTGTGTCGGGCGCCGTAGCAAAGTCATCGCCCGACGACGATGTGGACGGTGAGCTGGACGAGGCGGGCGGAGGTGGGGGTCGTGCGCTGGTGGTAGTCTCCGCTTTTGTACGACTTCTTGTCTGCATTAATTTGCTTTTACGCGTCTAACTTTGTTGCACATGACATGACAAATGTCAAAATGGTCATTGCGAATTTGTGACTGCTTGTGTTGTTGCGTTGTTGTAATTTTAACATCTTAGTCATTATTAAGGTCACTGAGATGGTTTCATCGCAATTTTGGTGTATAAACCGCGTATAAAATAAATATTTATCAAAATTATATGCAGACACGTCTGTCACTGTCACAGCGGTTTTTTTTTTTTTTTTTTTTTTTATTATTATTATTATGTCTTTGACATATCTCGGGACCATAGGGTCCCGGGCCTTTGGGAGGCATGCGTGGGGCCGAAGCCAACAGCGCAGAGGCCCTTTAAGACAATTAATATAAAGCAAAGGATACACGTGGCGGATACCATCCCCGACCGCACAATATGATACGTCCGGAGATGGTCCCCACCAGGTGCAAAGACTATTGCAGTGCAGCACTGTGACTGCGATGGAAACTAAGGTCATGGGCTATGGTTGGTATATTGGATGGACTGGATACTGGGTTATGGGAGGAGACTAGCGGACACCTGCCGTGACAATCAGTCTCAAAATTGTAAAAAGGCAGGTGGTGACTCGCCAACTCATTTAGTGGGCCCTACAAACGGCCGCACGCACAGTGCGACAATAGCGCAACACTTCAGAGTGGCTTGAAGGTTGTCGAGAGGTGAGACTGCGGAAGCCAGATCCCGGTAATCCGTTCAAGGGCCGCCGGCGTTATGACATTTTACACTTCCAACCTGGAGCATAGGTCCCGCTCTTGCGAATCCACTCTGGCCGGCCGGTCAAGGCAAGCACAGAGGCGAGGGCCATATAAAAGGGCCCTCTGGAATAGGGGTCCGCGGTGTCGCCACTCACCGTCAGCTCGCCACAAGCTGCCCCCGCGGGGTTATTATTATTATGTTTGTATCTCTCTTTGATCACGGGCCTATAAATCCCGGTCTTTTGATAGGCTTGCGCGGGGATACAGATCCAACACGTAGAGGCCCTTTGGAGAAATTTGCTGTGTTTTACACCTGCTGCAACCCATTCACGGGCACAAAAATAGATATCCGTGAACCGGTCCCAGCAGGCATATAGAGGCTATTGGAGATTATATGGAAAAGACTAGTGGGTTATGGTGATGAAGGTTGGATGGATAAGAGATGGAACTATAGAAAAGAGGTCCGGACACCTGCCATAACAATGATTTCTCTTTGCTATCGAGGCAGGCGGTGACTTGCCGCCGACTAGATGGGCCCCCGTAAATGCCGTCACAAGAGACAGCCAGGGGCAACACCGGTGTAGGCGGCTCAGGAGTGTAGAGAGGTGTACACCGCTTTCTGCGCAGTGGCTTGACGGCCGCTGCACCAACTCGCGACTTACGCAAATTTACACTTCCACCCCTGGAGCGTATAGCTCTGACGACTCCTCTCTGGACGGCCAGTTAAGGCAAGCCAGAGCTGAGAGTCCTACGGGTCCCCTTGGGGCTCCACTCCGACCGACGAAGACACGCCGGAGGCGGGGACCCTGACCGACTCTCGGGAGCACTCGGGTCCGTGGGGTCGTTACTCCCCAACAGCTCGCCACAAGCTGCCCTGCGGCCTTATTATTATTATTATTATTTTATTATTATGTTTGTATCTCCTTGGGAATCACGGGCTTACAAATCCCGGTTTTTTGATAGGCTTGCGCGGGGATACAGATCCAACACGTAGAGGCCCTTTGGAGAAATTTGCTGTGTTGTACACCTGCTGGAACCCATTCACGGGCACATCAATAGATATCCGTAAACCGGTTCCAACAGGCGTATAGAGACTATTGAGAAGTAATGGAAAAGACTAATGGGCTATGGTGATGGAGGATGGATGGATCAGAAATGGAACTATAGAAAAGAGGTCCGGACACCTGCCATAACAATGATATCTCTTTGCTATCGAGGCAGGCGGTGACTCGCCGCCGACTAGATGGGCCCCCGTAACTGCCGTCACAAGAGACAGCCAGGGGCAACACCGGTGTAGGCGGCTCAGGAGTGTAGAGAGGTGTACACCGCTTTCTGCGCAGTGGCTTGACAGCCGCTGCACCAACTCGCGACTTACGCAAATTTACACTTCCACCCCTGGAGCATATAGCTCTGACGACTCCTCTCTGGACGGCCAGTTAAGGCAAGCCAGAGCTGAGAGTCCTACGGGTCCCCTTGGGGTTCCACTCCGACCGACGAAGACACGCCGGAGGCGGGGACCCTGACCGACTCTCGGGAGCACTCGGGTCCGTGGGGTCGTTACTCCCCAACAGCTCGCCACAAGCTGCCCTGCGGCTTTTATTTATTATTATTATTTTTTATTATTATTATTATATAGTCAAAATTAAGTAGAATACCTACTTTAAATTGAAAGCTAGATAATGATCGTCACAACTCTGGCCGTGTTTTTTTATGAACATTATTCATTAGTCGGATGTTTTTTAAGAAGACCAACGCACCATTTCTATAACATTATATTTTATGAATATCTTTTTATTAATAATTTACAATATTGACACTAATTGTCCCACTTCTTAGAAACGTCGATGTACTCGCCATCGGGAGAGTCGTATCCCTTGATGGGCGGCGTTACTACCGGTCCCTTCACTGAGTACGGGATAAGTTGAAGATCGGGCTGGAACAAAAATTTACAAATATTTAGTAATTTTTACAATACATATAATCGTGACAGGCGCGCCAAACATGCTGGACAAGGTAGTAAAGGTTTTCATTTATCACAAGGGAGGACCATAAAAGATTTAAGACCTAGAGACTAAAAAAACTAAATGAAATAATTATGTGATAATAAATATATTTGTGTGGCAATCTTTGGGGGAGGCCTATGTTCAGCAGTGGACGTCTTTCGGCTGATATAATGATGATGATGAAATACATTTACCGAATGAAAGCAGCAACCTCACATTTATAAGTAAATAAGTCCTGAAGATGTGCTTTATGACCTCATATATTATGCAATAATTGCGGTAGTTAAACTCCTCGTTCTAAAATAATTCAAAATTCAACAACTCTGACTCATTATTTCATTAACTCTTTTGAATGACTGCACTATATTATGAATATTAGTCCATAATGCCCATGCCGGCATTTTTGTCAATTTGGGCCCACATAAATAAATCTTACTAGGGTATAAAAAACATAAATACAGTTATTAGTAAACTTTGTTGATAATTATCAACAGCTACCACAATGAGATCCTATTTTCTCTCGGTAAGGTCTGGCTCTTGGTTTTTAGGACTTTTAGGTGTGGTCTTGGTTGACAAAGCACTCATGATACAGGGTCACATAATTCACTGTGCATTTGAACATTGACATTCATAGTTTGTATAAGTGCATTTCGTCGTTGAGATTGCCAATTCCGTTATATGCACGATTTCAGGAACTGAAAAATCAATCCAAATGACATATGTTTATAGTCTTCTTTTGTCAAATTTGAAATTTACACATAACGGAATTGGCAATCTCAACGACGATTTGTGAATTTGTCAGCTACAGCAATTTATTTTCTACATTATTTTTAGTTGTGCAGGAAACAATTAAAGTGATAGCACTGCTGACCAGGCATTCCTACCACTACATCTATTTTGTTTAAGTATGAAAACTTATGATTTTCTGTTTAAGTATTGTAAATTCAGTTCTCACCATAATTGCTTCATCATATAATTCTTCAGACACTTCATACAGCTTATCTAGAGCCCTACGTTGTGATGCCATAATCCTGTCAATCTGTGTGACATTGGCAATATACTCTTCACGTTTGTACCTGGCCCAGTCTTTTTGCAATATAGCACGAGCTTCTACTTCTTCCGGTGACAACTTTATCTCTGGGCGCTTTCTCTTTCTGAAAAGAAATACGAAATTTGGATTTTCATGACTATGACAGTAAAAATTACTTGTACAACTAAAATATTAGTAAATATAACAATAAACAGTGTGTGAAATGTGTTTTCAATGTTGAATTGTATAATCCTGGTTGTTCTTTGTATTATTCTTATTTTGTTTTCTCTCCAGATGTAGAACAGCTCTTAAGTATTAACTTATCAAAACCATGTAATGCAATTTCTAAACTTTATTTAGTCCAAAATTATCAATGACCTAAATAAAGAAATGTCAGTTTGTGAATTTAATTTTTTATGTAACAATGTTTCATATAATTTTAAATTTATTTTTTTATTTAAATGTACCATGTTGTTCATAATTCACAGAACATTTTTAATTTATGGCTTTCATATGCAGGGTCTCTACTGACTACACAAAACTATATTGCTGCTATAAGACTAATAATGAAAACCCTATAAGAATTATAAATGCTCATTAAAAAGTAAGCACTATCAAATCAAAACTTAACGAATTATTTTAAAAGAAAACTTACAACAAAAAATATATGAATATTATTGGCAGATACACAGTTGAATTAAATTGTATATCAGAGTCCTGAACTTCCAGTATTTGGGAGTATGGATAATTGGATATGTATATTTTTATGACTGTAGGTGGATCTTTATGTCTACTAAACAAGTTGTTAGTTTTGCACCAAGTTGTTAGTTTTGCACCAATATGTAGGTGCCAATCATTGATTATAACATACTTTAACTGATCCAAGAGATGCAAGGGGACTTCCAACTCATCTATCGGTTTCAGCTGTCTTGCGTTCTTCTCTAGCCTGCGGATTTGCTTTTCTATTTTTTTACGACGACGGTCTTCACGTGCCTTCACTATAGCCGGATCTATTTTTTTCTTTTTCTTCATTGGTTCCGCACTAGAAAGAAACATAACAGATGAATTTTAATATTATCCCCTTTTTTATCTTTATACAACTTTAAATTTGACTTTAAGAATATATCTATTAACAGATTCATTATATTTATTATCAGATACTTAATATGAATAATCAAGACATCTACACTTCAAGTATTGTACTTTTATTTATTTTGAGCCTGCTGTTAAGAACTTACCATAAATAATCAGTTATTCTGAATTGAATAGCTGTTGTCGTGGCAATATTTCGAGTTATTTGTACTTTAGCAGCGGGGCATATCGACAATCTGAAAAATAACTCCGGTTAATGTTACAATAAACAATGGGATCTAATCATGAGTTATATCTAAATCACAGTAAGAGCACCTTGAGAATTGTCTTAAAATAGATAAATTGAACATGTTTTACAACTGTCGCACTCAAAATATTATAACTTATACTCAATAGATTTATTTATATTTCTAGATAAAATACTATGCAGAAGATAGGTTAGGTTATGTTACATATATGCAAATCTTTCAACGAGCTGTCAGTTTGACATTTGACAGAACATTTTGGGTGTATTCAAGAAATATACAAAAACGCTAATAGTAATTTTTAAAGCGTTACTCAATTTCATACGTATACTCTGCCCACCAGTGGCAGTAAAAAAGTGGGAAATTTGAAAAATCACGGGTTTGCTAACCCGTCACTGCATTGGAATAATTCCAAATTTATGTTTAACTCATCGAATCCCAGGCATTTGAAGAGCTTATGTACTTCCGTCATCATATGATGACGCTGAGGGCTCAATTAACATATCTTACATATCAGTCTAGGTATCTGTGGAACATAAAAAAACATATAAGCCGATGGCACTCGTATCCAAAGCTAATAAATACTTATATATTGTTTGTTTACATTTGAAGTCGTACTACAGAAATACATATTAGTACAAATATATAAAACCCTCTCCACAAGCCCGTTTCTAGAATAATGAGGACTCTTGCTACACGTCAATACAAATTCGTATTAGCGGAGTAACCCAAATATATCTCTATATCATATTATTTTCGTAAGTATACCTTATTCCTTCTTCATCAAAAAAAAATCGGTACTCTCCAGGATCCAGGACTTCGTTCAGGGGGAGCATTGCCCTATGATATGATAGTATTTTATACTTAAAACAGCACCTGTACTACCTAAGTCTAGTGTCAGGAGGGGACAAGTGCCCCCATTGCGTACATATTTATAAGAAAGTGCTCTTTTTAATACTGAAAGTATCCTCAGAAAGTGATACTTTCCACCACTCGTGCAGGAATTACCTAATGTTCATAGAAATTGTGTTTTTCCCTCGAATGCATTGTAAAATATTATATTATATGATATTCGTGTTGAAATGTAAGCTTTTTTAACCGAGGTATTTTTTTAATGGCACCTTTCAAAATCTTCATGACTTTCTCTACCATGCCTGGCGTGTAGGTATTACATACCGAATTTCCAAGACAAAATCGAAATTCATACATTTTGACGATTTTTCTCTGTCACTCCTACCAACTCCTACGAAGGAGTCATTAGAGAGATTTCGAAGTTCGTGATCAAAAGCTCCATGGCTCGGCCTTTGGCCTCGTATGAAAGTGCATATCGAGTTCGCTCTGCCTTCAGCCTGACAATTACGAAAGGACTGGTATGCTCATTTATTTCAAATTTGAAAATATTCGGGTATACGAAAAAAATATATAATGCAACATAAACTTGCATGTAGGTACCTACCATAATGTCTAGTGCTTCGCCCGTATTGGATTTACACGGTAGTAACACGCGCGTATAAAAATTTCCATGGTGGCTGCTCAACAGTGACGTAAATTTATGATGATGATGATAAACTAGGACAGGCAAAGCTTTGTTTTCTTAGGTCATGACATAGTAATCACATGTCATGATCTCATGATCAATGATTAGGTACTTACGTTCATGTAATAAAAAAATATACATCCGGATAATTTTCTATAATTTGATGGGCAAAACATTGTATGTTTCCAGACCTATGTAGGTACTTAAATTTTATAGGTAGGTATTAAGTATGTTACGGTAGGTATTATATTTTTTGTAACAATTTATTTGCACAATAGCCTCAAATTTGTATTCAAAGCAGGCCACTGAAACGTGCTCGTTACAGTAATTGGCAATAACAGTCAACAGCAACCAACTATGTGGGTAACCGCTCAAAAGTGTAGGCATATGACAACTACCACCAGGAAAACAAACATTGTTTGAAAGGTCCCGTAAGTCGTTTTTACCAAGATCACCTAATAGGGCATTCCATAATTTCATGAAATCGCGCATCGTTATACTAATGACGGTATTATTCAAACGCACCAGTCACCATAGCAGCAATAAACAACATGGTCATAAGAAATGTCCGCTCGCCGTAGTCAACTAATGCGGAAACTCAGAAGAAATCACAACAACCTCCCGCGCTAGTGCCTACGGATCTACAAATATGTAAATCATCTCATTAAAATAAACAAAACTCCAACGGCAAGCTTTATCCTCGTTTCTAAGATATTTGGCTTCCACTCATTCGTTAGCCTGTTACCGGTATTGACATGCGCGCTCAACGGGTCTGTATACTATCTAAAGAGATAAATTGTGAAGCGGTATTTGAGACTCTGATTCATAATTCTAAAGTGGAAACAGTGTTTACATACAAGTTATGGAGAACCACACAGCATCGCCTATTATGGAATTTACTACTAATCAGACTCTTATAAAACAAGTGGCTAAATTCTTCAACTTAAGTGTGGCTAATGTGACAAACCAGAGTGTAGTGCAACAGGAGACACTCTTCGATTTGTACGAAGCCTACAGGACGCAGGAAAAGGAGCAGTTGATAGTGTACAAAACAGTGGCGTACGTCGTCGGAACTTTGATAATGCTAAGTAATTTAATAGTTGTTATATCCAGCGGCCTGATACTACGACGAGGTACGTGTACGATTTGTTTTCTATTGAATACTTACTTATAATAACCAAGGTCAGCGCGTATGGTGTCACTCATTAATTTATTCTATCAAAGTATAATTATAGATCTAAGATCACAGTAATCCATGTACTTAAGTACAACAAGTTTACCACGGTAACGATTCAGCACTAAAACGTTAATCAAATAGATTTTACGAGATGGCAAGTAGATAGTATGTTGTTGGTAGTGGTACACGGTCAAGCTGGTCGACCTAATAGTTTAGGTCAACACCTACTAAATGAAATTATTTTGCAGCGAGTTTTATCACGCTTAGTAGGTTTTTTCATGTTAAAATTGTATAATAACGGATATGTATCTGTATCTGATCTACCTAATATATAATAATCGCCACAGTTAAAGTTCGTCTAAAGAATGATTATGATACATCATGTCATTTATGACTAGTAGCCGTACCAGTTGTGAAGTAACTATTACGTTAGGTTCCACTCTAAATATACGTAAAACAGGCCATCGCTCTTTCTCCAATAAATTAGTGCTAGTATCGAGTAAAACGTAACCATAATTTATTTGGTCTGTGATGTAACGTATCGGTACTTGACAACTTATTGTACGGCTACAGAGATTGGACTAATGGGAGTCATTGTTCGCAATAATATGGAGATGACTTGAAAGGTGATTAAATAATCAAACAAATAATTTCTTTAAATTTAATGTTGGATCCTTAACCTCCTATTTACACATATTTTCATAGAGTACTGATATTAAACATGTCATTTGGAGAAAACGATTAGGTAATCAATCAATTAATCATTTCATCAACTTTGTAGTCATGTGCATAATTATTGCGAACAATGACGCCTATTTGTCCGATCTCTGTTTATGACTGATTGGTCTAGCACAAAGTGTGTTAGGCGTGCTTTGCTACTTAAACGCATTCGTCATAACATAATTATGTGATAGGTACTTGAAAAAAAGTTATGTCTGATTTTGCACAAGCAGAAATTTGGCTCCACTCTGTCCTTTGAAGGGGCAAAACTTGAAAACTAAAAGAAAACTGATGGTGGTTCAGCTCCTCCAAGTATATCATCAATTTTTTTCATTCAAATCAGAAATCATGCAACACACTCGATTTGTTGATTTCACCTGGAATGACCCCTATTTGGTAGGTATATCATCATTATCATTAATATCATTACATTTAAGTATAATTTTTAGGCAATTACGAGCAAGTTGAGGCTTCCGCTGAAGTTAGTGTGTGAACAAGTGTGCTATTCTTCCGTCCCGCTTAAGTATATAAAGAAAGTAAGTTTACGTTAAACTCTCGGCGCTTGCTCATGGTAAGCAATTGGCACTGTCATTCATCATTAACTAAAAATCAACATCATACCAATCAAACTTATGATCAAGTTATCTACCTATAAACTCATTAAGAAAACAGTATCACATGTCTACCTACCTAGCAGTTTTTTTGTTAGTAGGTAGACTTTACTAACACTGAAAAGGTATTATGAATAATATTATATCAATGTACCTATGTGGTACCAATAAAAAACGACGTTTTTGTAAAACCGGATACTTATATATTTTAGATTTTCAATTTATCATAAATCCAATGGGTTACCTATGTAATAATTTACTTCATGCCTCTGATCTTATGGCATGAAGGAGGATACTAATAGATTACAGATCGGGGTTAACTTAATTAATATAGTAATCTTAGTCACAATCAAATGAAATACTTATATCCCGGGTGGTTAATTAACTCAGCAGCGCTCGGAATGGATTCACACTAGGTATTCACAGGGGAAGAAGAAGGGAATCAACGGGAGAACCACCGAAATGAAAGCTTCTTGAAAGCTCTTTCGTCCCTTTTGCCTTTAACGCGTCAGGTACAGTCACGTTCTATTGAGTTGAATATGCAAGTGCGAAAGTAACACGTTACAGAACACGTTAAACGGTAAAACCAGCAGAATCGTTCGAAAGAGACAAATCCGCTGAAGCTAAAACCTTGTACGTTGTTGCCGTCGAATTAATGCGAGAGGACTTTCGCTGATCTGTGTCGTGTTAGGTACCACAACATGCTAGAATGATATGATTTTAACATATTGTTATTAACTTCGATCTCGTTAGGTATAAGTTTTTGTGAAATTGTTTACGTACTTAGTTTTTTTTATATTTATTTTGTCACAATTATTGTCAATGTACAAACTATAATTCAAGGACAATCTTGTATTGTTTATGAATTATGAATAAAGATACTATAACTACTACTATGACTATGACACTATGACATTCGCAATCGTCATACCCTTCTTCGGGTAGGTACTTTTTCTGGTCCTGGCCAGAGGGCCTCAAAAGAGGACTTCCAATAAAAAAATGCATATATCCTTATCGCGAGCTGGCAGCGTGAGCTAATTGACCGCTTAACTTAGTATTATACCTCTTTCTCCCTCCAATAATTGCGAGCAGGATGGACAGAAAGTAAATCATGCAAACGCAAACCTTTCGTCTCACGGCCATGGCCAGGAGGCTACCATGATCTATTAAATGCGATTCAGTTTAGGTTCAACCTGTTAGTTTTTGACAGTTATTATATGGAACTGACACATCACGATACATATACGGTCCTAAACTGAATCGCATTAGTAGATCGTGGTAGCCCCCAGCTTTTGGTAAGGACAGTCTACCTCGAAAAGAACCTATAAGCGTTTTCAGGTCAGCAGCCTAAGAGCACCTACCTCCTGCTGGGCAACGTGTCGCTGGCAGACACCATCATAGGCGCAGCCATCGTCTTCGGTGCTGTGATCGACAACTCCATGGCATCTAACCCGTTGTGCATTTTTCAAATCGGTAAGTTTGAGAGATTCCACTTTTATCATAATTGTCCTTTCAGGCTACTATCGTTTATTGTCAAACTTGCAACTCAAAACAAAATATTGGTTCTTAAATAATTTTGAACTAAGGTTAGTTATAGTAGGACTGTAAGCGGCTATTTTTCGACTATATTCTGTATCTGTAGGTATTTAAGTGAGGATTAAATACAATCTACCCTCAATCCAGTTTAGGGTACTAAGATTAAAGATGAAAACGCGACACAATCAAATAAAGTAGGTGGATCTGATCTTCAGTAGCATTTCCATACCATGGGTGTTTTTGTAATTAGTTGGTTAATCAATAAATTTTAAAACCACCCGAACAACCCCATTCATTCAAATACCTAAAAGTATACTAGTTACTAAAGCTGGAATGCCTTAGTGTATTTTTTGCCTTGCTCATTAAGAGAGATTTTTTTTGATGTAGGTACATAATTTCCCTCCAATTTTCCCTCTCTAGGATTAACAGATTACAATTTGGGTCCCTGTATAATAGTACCTACATTACGATACAAGGCGCACCTTTAGAATGAAAGTGACCTAATTTTAAATTTTCGAATAAGGAATGTTAAGCTTTTAGGTGTTAGATACTAATTAAGTACATAATTCATTATTCTAAAAGTTTGTATTAGGTCACTTTCCTTCTAAAGGTGCGAAGTGTAAAAAAAATCAAAGTCGAAACGAGTGGAGATGAATTAAAGCACGACCGACGGAAGTGCTTTAAATCGACACGAGTTACGAATATCGTTTTCGTACGTGCATCGTACGACGTTTTTCAGTAGGTACATATCCCTCCGAAGATTTTGACCAGACGTAAAATTAACCACTTCTTACACTAGCGCGTAAAAAAGCGCAATCTAACTGAAAAAAAAAGTAAAACGGACATGTTTCAAAAATTTTACTTAACCTAATTATGCCTTTGCCTTGACTGACGATGAAGTGACGAGAGAAAAATAGAAAGTCCGAAATTTATGATTTTCGTTGTTTTCTGTAGGTCCCAATGTTCCAATGGAAATGAAATATTTTGGATTAGAGGGGAAGAGTTTTCCCTAAGAAGTACTGATTTTTTAGTTAATATAAATTATATAGGTTTGCCTTTCTTTCATAATTTCATAAGGAAATAAATACACGAGAATTATACCGGGTGTTACATTAGTCGTGATACAAACTGTGAAATACCTGTTAAGATGGTCTTTCTGAACAAGGTTTCCTTCGGGACCCATATGAAAATCTTTATTTTTTTTAAGACTAGTACAGTTCGAGTTCATTAATATGTATACATTTTTTCAGAGTGATCTCTTACAAATGTCTTTACATAATAATGAAACGCGACTGAAAATCATGAACACTTCTGTACCGATCTGTATAAAAAACGTAATTTTTTTCGCGACTTTCATATAGGTCCCATAGGAAACCTTGTTCAGAAAGACCATCTTAACAGGTTTTTCACAATTTGTATCACGACTAATATAACACCCAGTATAATATTTGGCGGGGACTTTATAGTCTGTACAATAAGGATAGTCAAAGACCAGTTTTATCAAGGATAAACAATTGTCTAGCTATTATGAATTGACGCAAAGATTTGTTACTAAGAAATGTAGCGAGGCAAATACGAATCCTGACATCAAGTAGATGATACTACCTACGTACCTACTAATAATAAATGTTATAATAGGTAGGTATATGTAATGAAAGAAAATGAGTGATGTAATTGTTATGATCCCTGTTGGTTATCATGCATATATTTAGTTTCTCTATATAGAAACATAAAAAAAAACTTAAATACATAGAAAATACACAAACAAAGGCCATAACCGGGACTCGAACCGGATCCCTTAGCTTAGTAGGCAGGGTCACTACCGAATATTAAACCGAGTAGTGATATACTAAGTCCACATAGGTATATCAAGATAGGGAGTGGTTCAAAACGCGGACTCTTGAGTCATGGGAGGGTCTCAAATAGTCTCAATCTCAAGGCATGAGGAGTGAACAAACCAATACAAATAAAATCCAAATGAAAATAAAAATAAAATCATTCTGAAAACCAATAAATCAATCCTAATACCTACTGGGCATAAAACATTGTATGTTTTACTTTCCCCGCTACTTTTAAAGAAATGTTTCCTAACCTAATGTAGTAACTACTGTAAAAAGAGACAAAATGTCAGTTACAATACACTGTAATGCGCAAAATGAACACAGAATCAGAGAATTCGAGTGAGAAAATGTATGGTTGACAAGTTGCTTTGAAGATTTACGGCCTTACGGCCTCTTTTACAATCCCCAGGTAAATATATCCGTCAGATAAAACTATAAAAATATTATTTTCCCCAAACGAAAAGGACTGCTAACATTTACCTGACAGATATATTTTATTCGGGAATGGTTAAATTTAAATGTATACATGTATAATCCAAAGTGCAATGAAATAAGATTCATTTTGCGTAGCATAACGCAATGTATGTTGACGTGCTAATGCACGTTATTTTGTCACCCATTCCGTTAACTGTCCCGTATTTTTTTACGGAATCGGTCAGGTTACCTATTAAAATATTATCGAACCGGGTTACTCACGTTTTTAAGTCGATGATTGCTCGACATGTTTCGACCCATTAAAAGGGCCCTCGTCCGGAGCACCCTCGGCCAAATCCGACGCGTACTGCGGGCCTGCGCCCTGCTAGAACGGATACTGACCCGGTTCGATAATGTTTTAATATGTTTGAGTTTCACGTTAGTTATAATTCTAAATCAGGATACCTTTACTTATTAGGAGTGACCACGAAATCCTGCGAAGTGCGAAGTGTTCGAACGTCAGGATGTAGTAATAGTTATTTGTTTTACTAGGGAGCAAAGTGATTGTTTAACTCTCGTGCAAATATTGAAACCCGAGCAAGCGAATATGAAAAAATATATAAAATGGAATCTTGAGCGATGCGAGGGTTTTAAGGCACGAGAGTTGAACAAGCTTTGCTGCCGAGTGAAACACAACATTTTTCACCACACTAAAGCGAGGAAACATGCGAAATAAAACTCAAATATTACAAATTAGAAGGTTAAATACCTTTTGCAAGTCCTCAACTTCCAAAAAATAAACAAATCAACAAATAATAAAACAATAACCTCAAATATTTATCTTGGCGTGGCAATGCTTAAAAATTCTGGATAATTCCAAAATGAGACTCATGTAGTTATTGGCGATTTTTCTATGATTTTCGGAATTATCCCACTTTCGCATCTCGCAATTACCCGAAAACTTGAAAATTAAGAGTGAAAGAAAACAAAACACGACCAAGCTCGTTTAGATTTTAAAAGAAAAAAATATTCGGATGCGTTCTGAAATTTGCATAGTGTCAACACTTTTATTTTCCTATTGTTTTTATTTGTCGTATTTTTTGAAACTTTTAACTAAAAGCCTTTTACAACAAAATGTGGTATTTAATTTGGATTTTAGCATATTGAATGAATATTATGAAAGGTTCATGTGTATGAATCTGTTTGAAACTATTGAGTTTTCGAACGTACTGTCTAGTTTAAACGTCAAAAAGCTTATTGCACTCTCGGGCTGTATAAGTTATTGCTTTAGTCTACCCAGAAGATTAAAAAAAAATACTTTAACCTCTAGAGGTTAAAACACAGTTTTGCGCTCTGAAATTGAAGGACAAACAGCGTGTTTACGAGCAGTGTGGTGAAAAATTAATTAATATAATATAATACGCGATATTATCAGTTAAAATAGTTTTATTTCATCAATAGATAACTGAAGAAAATATTATTTAGTATGATTTATTCTCAGGAATGATCGTGTGCCCGGCGATGGTTTCCATATTCAGCGTCGGATTGATCGCTGTCGATCGCTACTTCTACATTCTACACGGCTTATACTACCAAAGATACTTCAATACTACTAGAGTCAGGATTGGAATTGTTATTATTTGGATGATTGGTAAGTACCTAAATATATAATCTGAAGTATTTATGTACTTTTTTGTTATCTGTTATGTTTTTAATACCATGCATATGCACAACGTGTCACCCCCCTTCGTCCCAGCGTAGCTCACGATACCCAATCTGTAGGTATAATACTTAGGTTTGGTACAATTCAAGAAAAGTGCCCGTTTTGTATTGTTGTTTAGTAAATCTGACTGGCGGCTCAGCTGTTGCGCCTAGCAGTTTTATCTTTCTACCTATTTCGTTATAATTATGAACAAGATATAAGACAATAATCCTTGTAAAATCCTAAAACTTAAGCGACATCTACATTCGTACACCTAATGCGGTCGCCGAGTCAAAGTACGAGGTTGCGAGGCAACCGACAATGTTTGCAATGTTTGCATGAGGCGAACGACCAAGTGTAATTGCCGACTTAGTTGATTAAATTCAAGCACATTTTTGGATTTTGAATAGTTCCCTCATTTAAATCTATCATAATAATACTTACTACATACATGAGTACTTAACTGTGCGTTAAATTGAATGTGTACCTGTACCTGTATGTTCTATGTACCCTGTGTATCTAACACTTCGCTTATCGACTTGCAGGTCTCACCCTCGGATTTATGCCGGTGACCGGATGGGTCAATAACGAGCTTATATACACTAGATGTTACTATCACGCACTCTTCCCTGGCTCACTCATACTGTTTATATCCTTCTTAAGTGTAATACCAGTAATACTTGTAACTATACTCTATTCTATAATACTTTTTCGTGCTCTTAAGAACGTCGAAGATATAAAAGCAGCTCAAAAATCGGTTAATTTTAATTCGAAATCGAATGAGACACCTAAATTAAGAATATATCGAGGTAATACTAACGTGAATAGAACATTTCCCACCAAACCCAAAAAAACATCTATGAGAAGATGCGCTTCTTTTAGTTCTCTTTCTGATAATCCCAACAAGAGAACCTTCACAAGAAAAACTGAAAAATCTAAAAGTATTGGTGATATTTTTAATGATAGCTTTAAAAACTCTGATAACATTGGTAATAATAATAATATAGCAAATGGCAATGAAATATATAGGAGTCAATGTGATGAATCAAAGTTAAGTGTCTTTACCATTGAGTCAAATTATTCAATCGCAAGCATTCCGTCCTCTAGTTCCAAAACAAAACGATCATTATTTAATAAGTTTTTTAAAGAAAAAACCCCACCGAAACCAAAAGAAGCTAACAAATGGAGAGCGATAACAGTAGTAATGCTCACTACTGGCAGTTTTCTATTCACATGGGTTCCTTTCTTCGTTACAGTTACTTGTTTTGTACTTTGTGAAAACAAATTGACCAACCCTAGGTGTATGCAGTACAGAATTGCACTCGGAGGTAGCATTGCTACCTTAGCATTTTTAAACAGCATATTAAATCCGCTTATTTACGCATGGTGGCATAAAGGTTTTCAAAATACGGTCCGAACTATGTTCAAGAAATATTGGTGTATCGATGCGTCTTACTTATCTACTTCTAGCTGTGTTTATATTTCGAAATCTGAAGAGAATAGAAGAAGCCAATAGTTAAGGAGGTCCTCAACCTTTTATTAAATCCATGACGAAAAGTTTTATTTCATAATTAACTTTAATATATTGTTTAATAACAATTCTCTCTGTATACATGTGACATTCAGAGTAAGGTAAAGTTTTTTGCGTCGACGGTTGACCTTTTTCATCGTAACTAGTACTAGGGACTTGAGGAGTTTTATACATAAAACATAATCTTCCTTTTTTACCCGCTCGAGGTAATAAACTATATCTTACAGAAATGCATTAAGTGTATATGTGAGTATTTTTAGTAAAATGTTCAAAAAGTTCATGCCACCTCGTCGCTTTGTTCCACTTTGTCGCTTACAATAAGGACGGAATTTTCTTGTAGCTTTACAAATTATCTGACTAAGTTTAGTGTCCCTATAGTATGCGACAATGTGGAATCCTTCACTAAAAACGCTCACATATATCAATCTAGGTAATAATTTAGTATTACAGATACTCTACGATGTACCTAAAATATGGTAGTCCCTATTTACCATAACTATGTTGTTTGATTAACACACTTTGCGAACAGTTGTTAAAAATTTTGGGTAGACTGCCATTCGATTTTTTTTCAGGAATATTTGTAGCAAGCTTACCCGCCATGGGTTGGACAGGCCAGACTTTCACCAACTATAGATGCTGGTACGTTGCACTGTTTCCGAGAGCCCTCCTAATTATACTCTCCATTGTTGTGCTTTCTGTCATCATTATGGTTTGCGTCTTGTACTTTCTGATTTTACACCGTGCTGTGAAAACTGTAGACAGAATCAGAGAAATCAAAGAAAGCTACAATTACAATATCGCATTTGTCAATAAAGCCTTCGAAGCAACTGAAACTGAAGACAGCAGTTGCATTAACGCTGACGGAATATCGAAAACGACGGTCACTATAACAATATCCCAAGAAACGGTAACAGAAAAGGCTGGAACTTCTATAAAAATGCATGAACTAAGCAAGACAAATGTGGAAGAAAAGAAAATTGGCAATAAATTGAAACAAAAATTTAAAGCGATTTCTAGTTATTACGGAAAAGCAAGGGCAGTTGAATCTCATCCAAGTAAGTTAAAAGCTGTGAAGACGGTGCTGCTGGTTACAGCGTGCTTCGTAGGAACTTGGGCGCCATATTATGTAACTATAATCGTTTATGTTAAATGTGATATTATGATCAACGGATACGACTGTATTCCTTTAGAGATGTTAACATTAGGACCTTTGTATTTATTAGGAGTAAGCAATTGTCTATTAGACCCTTTAATTTATGCATGGAGACATTCTGGATTTAAGCAGACCCTTAGAAATATATATTGGAAACATGTGTTAAAGAGACTTAAATAAATTTAGTCTAATAAGTGAGACATTGTTTTAATTGGCCTACATTTTACATGTAAACTAAGTAGTGAGAGTAATAACTGGGACTAAGTGCTTTAAATAAGTAGAATATATTCTTACAACACACTGTGTTTGTTTTACTCCTTTATCCTATGTATTAATTAGGTGAATTATATATCACGTACCACACATACTGTATCAATAACAAACTTTATTGTCGGTATAAAATGTAATCCAGCGATTTATTAATCTGATACTGGTCATGGGGTATGCACATGATATGTGTAAGTAGGTACGTAAAATTATATGTAGAACTATGTCGATTACCGTGACGAGTTACCGACGACGATACGAAAAAAGATAAATGAGACAATCCAGAATGTTAGGTAGATAACGTTACGTTTATTCATTCGAATTTTTACCCGTAACATATGAGCCCCAGTAGGCTTATGTTATTATGATGGTCCCGTGTTTAAAAAGTACCTATGCAAATGCGAAAGTGACGCGTAGCACGATAAACAATAAACGCGTGACCACCACAAGCCACAGGGTTCCGGCTTTTTGTAGTTCCTCCTATGCATAACTACTAACAACATTTTGCAAAACTGTCGTAATCAAAAAAGTAAGTCCTTACAAGATAAAACAATTTCATTAACAACCGGATTACATTAAGTACTGATAAAACAGCCTATAACTGTGAATTATCTTCGTAAAATCGGTTATCACAACATTTAGAATCCTTAATCTAT
This sequence comes from Thaumatotibia leucotreta, assembly GCA_025490895.1. Taxonomy (NCBI): domain Eukaryota; kingdom Metazoa; phylum Arthropoda; class Insecta; order Lepidoptera; family Tortricidae; genus Thaumatotibia; species Thaumatotibia leucotreta. Next base: position 1,338 of record JALPQI010009720.1, on the reverse strand, counting down.
AAATAGGTAATAATATAAAAACAAACTACTTATCGTTGCGCAGAACAGTAGTCAGTTGTGGTAAAATGGAGCGGTTGGTTATCTGTTTCCTTGCGTTCCTGGCTTTAGCCTATGGCCGTCATGAGAAATATGAAGGGTAAGAAAATAACAATTACGATTATTCTCAAGTATTTTCCTTAAATGGGTCGATGTATTGATGGATTAATTAATTTCAGACACCAACTGTTCCAAATCTCCGGTCCTTCTTTGGAGATCGAGTCACTCGATGCTAAGCTGGATCTCATTTCTGCGAAGTCGTCTGTGCGACTAGGAACGGGCCAGCTTCAAGCTTTAGTGCGACTTTCACCTGAAGTAAAACAACAATGGCTGCAATACTTCGACGAGAGGCAGATCACATACTCGAAAGTGATTGATAATCTAGCTGAGTAAGTACGTAGGTGTAGTGTAGGTACTAGGTACTACAAATATATAAATTCAACTACAATGTTTTGATCATCCTAAATAAACTAGATTTATAAAACGCTTCTTTCTTTCAGCGCTTTCCGTAATGAAGATGCCCAAATTGAGGCAGCAAGAGCATCAGCTCAACGCAACGGACGCACCATCGGCTGGGATACTTTCTACAGGCACCAAGAGGTACTTAAAAACTACCACCTAGACATCAGTATTATATAGCACTCTATATATTATACATATATTATAGAATTATATTATGCAGGGTGACATCTGGGTCGTGGAGCAAGAGTGAACAGGGTACTAGGGGCGGTCACGCTCAGCAAATTTTACTATGGAGATAACCTACAAAACTCGAAAAATAATGTCCTAACTATGAGTTCACTGAGCATTAATTGATAGTTAAGTATCAATTAACTCATAATTAGGAGATTTTTTTCGCCATTTCTTGGTTGAGTACATAGTGAAAGTTGCTCAGCGTGAGCGTCCCTAGTACCTACCCTGTTCACTTTTGATCCACGACCCAGATTTCACCTTGAATATAAAGGTTGTCCCAAAAATAACGCAAGATTTGAAATCGATGAAAAATACTTATTTCTTGTTTGACTTTCTTATTTCTTGATTTAATCATAAAGTACAAAGAATAGGGTTTAGTATAGTAAAGTATGCTGAGAAATTACTTCGAAGGGTTTGGGACTCCTTTGTTAAAATTTTCTATGAAATTTGGCTAAATATGGGTGAATTTCGTTGCTGCAGTATGAAATCCCCTCCTTCAAATCATGGGCGATCGACAGCTTGCTAACATAGATCTTTGACTATAAATAATCCCATAAAAAATAAACAATTATGTTAAATCGAAATATTTGAGATTCACTGAAATGAACG